>JAJOZX010003059.1:170000-290000 GCA_023014485.1 Bathynomus jamesi | reverse complement strand
AGTCGGGGCAAGCTTTCCACAGCTATTTATAAATTATTTACCATAATTAGACAGTCTAACGCGCCTTGTGCTTAGGGCGAAAATTCAATATTCATTTCGCAATTTATCAATAATTTTTATGCCACATAAAAGCTCATAAATTCATAACATATATCATGATTTTATGAAATGGGCTGAAATTAGTGAAGTTACTGTATTTGGTGAAAGAACATAAAAAAGAAAGCAAGTATTAGCCCAAAGTTTAACTCTTTCCCGACCGGTATTGTTTCTTTGAACTAAAAATTGTAAATTTTATTGTTATTCAAAGTTATATATGTTATTAACTTAAATAACCCACTTTGGGTTCCTTTTCCGACAACTAAACGATACGTATATAAATATATAGACGGATTTGTAGAAACGTTGCATTCTTGTACAATTTATATTATTATTATTTCCATTGGGACAAAAAGTCCAGTTGGTTGTAAAAGGGTTAAATACTGTAAGATCATTATAATACTAGATACTTTATCGACAGCGAAGATGGAACACGTATGTATCGAAAAAAATTGAAAAATATATTATTAATAATAATAATAATAATAATAATAATAATAATAATAATAAAAGCCAGTGTCTGTCTTTTGGTAACGCTTACCAATAGTATGGGGGCATGATTACACACACACACACACACACACACACACACACACACACCCACATATATATATGATATACACACACATATACACACACACACACACACACACACATATATATATATATATATAATATATATAGGAAGGGCAGGAACGCCGGAAAGATCTACAAAACTACAACTCGTCACTTTTTGACGGGTCCAGAAGCTAGTATACCCGATTCCATTAAAATTATACTGCATCTGTTTCTTTATTCCACTTGTAAAAAAGCTCAACAAACTCTTGACAATTTGTGAAAAGTGTAGGAAATGACATGATATAAAATATAATTCTGGTAAATATCATGTTATGAATATGAAGTATATGTAAGTATATGTAAGTATACAAAATTTCCGAAATTTCAATTAAATGATATGTGAAACTGACCTAAGACTTATGGAGTCAATTTATATTTTTAGAAATAAACCTACTTTAAATGATTATGGTTCATCTATTGAATTAAACATGATAAGTTATGTTCACTGAAGATGGGGGTTGAGACTCCCGAAACATTTGGTGAATAAAGTGTTTGTCATTTTATTAATTTTAAATGATATGGTGCTATGAAAGGCTACTCCAAAAAAATATCTGGATCACATGCGAACTAATGACCTTTTAAATGATATGGTGCTATCAGAGGTGACTCAGACAAAGTATCCAGGATATATACCAACTAATGATCTTTTAGATGACTGTGATATTATGATACAATGTGGACAGTTATATGCTCAGAGAAGTACTTTGATATGAAATTTTGTATAATAGGTGTTAGGTGTTAGAGGGATTTGTTCCAAACTTTCTGTACTGTAATGAATACAACTCACTTCTAGTGCAATTACGCGATGAGGGAATTGTATGTAGCTTTTAAAAGTATATTTAGGATGCTATTAAGAATACCTTTATGACTTATAAATAGTGTCCTTTATAATGTCAGCCTATTGTCTGTAGTTAATAATATGGCTAACTGCGCCAATCTGATATGTAATTTTATATGAAGGCTTACCACTAGGCTTGGTGAGCCAGTTAATAAACTAGTAGAAGTTATGGTTGATGGATTGATAAGTGATACATTTTATATATTCACGTAAGCAATTATATGTACCTTATTCTTAGTGTTTCGTAGATCTGTGGAATTACTATAGACAGCTGTTACCTACACACACACATATATAGACCATTTGTGTACTTTTTATACCTGTTGAGTCTGAAATAAAGATTTTTCTTTGCTGCTGTTTGTTTGTTAACCATAATAACAAGATTATTACCAATACCTAAAAATGTACCCACAGTAATCTTTATTATTTAATATACTCTTAACCTGTAGTACTTCCTGTAAAGAGAAAATTTAGCTCACAAGGAATCTTTCCAATACGAATATTTTTACACAATTGAGTTACTAACCAATAGCGCACGTAGCGTCTGTGTCATGGTAGAAGTAGAGGCAGGCGTCTTTCAGTACGCAGTATCTTCTCTTCCATTGGTGCCACCTTGAACCAAGTTTGGAAAGGAATCCGAAGCAGTCTGGAGTGGCGATGGCTCCGGGAGATTGTTGAACACGCCTCGCAGATTCTTCCATAAGCTCGTCCCGCTGTGACAATTTGCAAGTCAATTGATTAACTTAGATTGTATTGAAATTTAGATGAATCTATTTCCTATTATTGATACAAATATCGTTAATTTATTATTATTTGTTTATTTATTTATTTTACTATTATTAATATTATTACTATTACTATTACTATTGTCGTTTTTGGTCAGTTTCATCAGATACTCTATTGCAGTGTTTCCCAGACATTTTCCTAGAACACCACACTTCACATGGTCAAAAGTTCAAGTGTTACCACACAAATAAAATCCCCTATAATAAATTATATTTAACCCACTTTGGGCAGACTTTTTTGTAGGTTCATGTTAGGAATGCATTTGCTTGAAACCTTACCACTTCGTAGCAGTCGTCCACAGAAGGTTAAGCACAACATTTAAGCCATTGTAAGGGAAATATTTTGTCATATAGGACGGGAAAAACATTATACGGGTATAAGAAAATTA
The DNA here is from genome assembly GCA_023014485.1 of Bathynomus jamesi. Classification (NCBI taxonomy): domain Eukaryota; kingdom Metazoa; phylum Arthropoda; class Malacostraca; order Isopoda; family Cirolanidae; genus Bathynomus; species Bathynomus jamesi. The sequence continues at coordinate 287,274 of JAJOZX010003059.1, read as the reverse complement.
TTGAATTTTATTATTTACTCTTTTCATAAATTTTTTTTGGCGAATTTTTTTCAAAATGTCAAGATTATAGTTTGGCCTAATTTTAAGGCAAATTTGTTTTTAACCAGCTTCGCGCCACCTCAGGGACCGAATGGTGCTACCTTAGAGTGGAGCGCGACACAGTTTGGGAATCACTGCTATACTGACTGGATTAGGGATTGCCTGACACCCTCCCGTATGACACCCCCGTATGAAATTTTCCATCCTCCTCCTTGGCGGTCACCTAGTCACATACAGTGTGCCAATCTAGTCGTTTTCCAACTAGATTTAGTTGTTTTAAAAATTTTCTAGTTGGAAAAAAAATCTATTTAGTTGTTGGTTGGAAATTGTTGTAGCTGTAATATAATTTGACACTTTGAGATACTTACACTTTTCCTCTGTTTCTGAACAATATTCTCGGAACGGTAACAAAACATTTAATTTATTCATATCTATTTTATATGATGCAGGTTAAAGCGAAAATGAAAAGGCAAAAAATAATAATTCAACAATTTTTCCACTCAAAGGCCTCAAAATACAATCAAGATGAAGAACATACCAACATGTCATTTGAAGGTTCAAGTGGTGTATCATCATCTGAACATTTAGAAGCAGAAATACAGCTACCTAATGAAGAATCAGTGTTTGCAGAACCTAAAGGCAGTTCCCGATGTTTGTCGGCCAAACTTTTCCCTTTGGAGTTACAAAAGATGGCTACTGATACACCTCTTGCAAAAAACTTACAAAGAAGGAAAGCTTCCCACTTCTACAACTGATAAAACTGGAGAAGATTGGTTTGCCAGACCGATTAGCAAAGCCAATGCTGACAAACTACTTGAAAAGGCTGCAAAACACCATGCCTCTGGACTGCATCGACATGCAGAAAGCTTTATAAGCCAGACGCTGTCAAAGCCAATTTCAGAAATACATAATGAGCTGTTAAGAATGCTGGAAATGCAACACAGTTTATACGCACAAATATGGTTGTCACATCATTCTTTTTAAGCAGAAGATACCACACACTACAAACTGGAGGCCAGTGTTAAATGCCTTGTGACTTGTTAACCCTGAAGTTGGACACTGGTTTCAGATAAGACAGGCAAATACTCACTATTTTTCTGCAAAGAACTCAACTGATTGGTTAGAAGCAGTACAACAGTGAAAGACTCAGCAGTTGAAAAAGTGAAGAACTCTCTCACCACATCCAAAAAATTTGCATACATGGCTGATAAATGCACCGATGCAAATGGGCGTCAAGTATTAAGTCATTGCGTACGTTATCTTGATGTCAGTGGTAGGCCAGTAGATACATTTCTAGATGTTCAGATTATAGAAGACACATCGGCCGTGACAACCCACATCTTAGAAGAGTTAAATGCTTGTAAGATGGGCCCCAAACAGATGGCTGCTGGGGCACTTGATGGAGTACAAACTTCTCTGGAAGACAAGGGTACAAGCTTTGCTCACAGTAAAGTGTAGTCCTAATCTCTCCTACACAAACGGCAGACGCCATCTATCCAACTACCACTAGTACAAGCTGCAGAATCTTCAAATGACATTAAAAACCCGTTAGTTTTTCATGAACGATCCTTGGTTGGTGTCTTAAAATTACTGCAACCATTATTACTGGCTTTGGAAAGTATCTACCAAGCTGGGATGGATCTAAGTAGTCAGGGTAGTGAATTACTTTTGCTACTACGTTCAGAAAAGGCACGCGTCATTCTCTCTCTTGTAAGTCTACTGTTGAAACCACTTAGGTGATTAAACAATGCCATCTAGGCATCTGCTACAGCAGTAGTAGTCCAACAACAGAAGCTACACTTGGATCACTGGGAGAAATATTCATTAAAAACATACTGGAAGAAGGAAAGATTTCAGTCCAGAAACTGACTAATGAAGGCACTTATACTGCATCCTTATGTGAAAAAGGAAAGAAGTGTTTGTTAAGTCAACTGAAGAAGTACACAGGCTTGATTCTTACCAAGTAAGACGATGACTTCTGGATTCCACTTAACTTCTACGTAACTTTTACAGATGCCTGTCGTATAAAACACCGACAATTGACTGGAGTGAGGCACTACCAACAATAGTAGTTGACCATTCTTTTTCGTCAATGAATAGAATTTTGTGTTCTGAAAGAAGTCGCTTTCTGCCTGATCATGCGAATGAACTTAATTAGCATATCAAATGAAGGACTGGAAATACAGGACACAGGCGAAGCCGTCAAAGATGAACGCACTGCACTCAAGAAGGTCATTAACAGAGTTATCCAAAATTATAAGAATAAACCAAGAAGAATGTAGATGCAATGCTTCAAAGAAGACCTGAGTAGCCAACTTTAATTTGTTTGATGATTTTAAAACACGAGATAGATCTAATAAAATGGTTGTGAAACATTTTTCAGTTTTTATTATGGTGCCACACATCCCACCTTCGACTTCACGATCTCATCCCTGAGCCCTCACCCCTCACCCCTCACCCCTCACCCCTGAAAATTCAAGCACCTCCTCTAATTTAAATTCAAGGAGAAAAACTGAACTGAATAAAAGATATTAAAATCATTTATTTTTATTGTTTAACATGTGGCATACTTACTCCATGTTTAGCATGATTGGTGTAATTCTTATTTTCTAACTTAGCTTTAATGTCATACTTTTTAATTTTTGCAGTTTCTAGAGCTTTTTAAGTTTTGCTGAATGAAACGTGGATGCTACTTCTGAGTAATGATGTGCCGTTGATGTATTGAATTTCATACCACTTTCTAGTTTAAATATACTTACAGAGCAACTGCAAAATTGAAAAAGTATCACATATTAATACTAATATAGTAAATAATACGTAATTACACTAAATCTTTCTGAGGAAGTTCACAAATCTTGACAAATGTTACTAAATTCATTATCAATACTCAAAAAACATCAGTGATGTTGCAGGTAATTTCTGTTAATATCTCTCCCATTCCAAAAAATTGTAAGGTGTTTCAACTCTTTTGGCCAGAACTATATATATATATATATATATATATATATATATATATATATATATATATATATATAAATAAAGAAAGAAAGAAAAATTATGTAAAGAATGTGGATTACCTGAGCGGCTTCTAAGGCTGCCTGGGTGACCACTTGCCCCCATCTGTTCCTGGCGTCTTCTGTCCTGGCAGCCAAATGCAGCGTTGTACCTCCGAACTTCGCCACTGTAAAAGCGTAAGGACGCCCACCGTCATCGAGGGCATGAACGCTGTAATCCAAGAGGTGAACAGCGCCCAAAGGCGTTTGGTCCTGTCAACATAAAGTTTCTAATTAACAACGTGAATTATGTTATGCAACCGAACTTTACTGGCTTAAGCATAATGCCAAAATTGGCTCACCCACCCCTAATATTACTTAGCAAAACTATTCCACAGTCATGATTGAATTGCATACCCATTTCCAACCAGCGACCGACCATATAAATGAAATGAAGACACTGAAGTCGGGGTTTGAATCTCAATAATGTTGGGTAATAATAACACAAGAGTTAGCACAATGAACAGCATTAGTTGGACCTGACAGTCGCTGTGCCATTTTCTGGACCTCCTGATTGTCTGATCATATTATTATTATAATACTCAATTCCAAGAAAACGTCCTAGGCATTTTTTTTCCAGATATTTACATGAATCAAAAATTATAAACAAAATAGGTTTTAATTTAATAAGTACATAATTGTTAACTAAGTTTCATGATAGTCCTACAGTACAGTAAATTGACAAAAGTAAATAGACACCTTTTTTTAGTTTTTGATTTGGTTATAAAAATCAATTAATAAAAAATGTATCGAGTCAATAAATACAAAAGGAACGCCATTTTAAATATATTGATTCAATTAATTTGTTATTTATTGACATTTAAAATCAAATAAAAATATTCAATTTATCCCTTAGGTATTGAAAGACTACATTCGAAATAATTTAAATAGACAGAAGTCAAAGAAACATAACCGTTTCACAATACACCTTTAATATGAAAAATACTGAAAGCCAATAATCAAATTATATCTAATTTAAACGCTATATGTTATAGTTACTCTTTAATTTAATCGTTTTCTTTACAACTTTGAAGAAAACCTATGTATTATGGTCAACTAAATAATTTATTATATTAATGCATATATCTTCTGTAAAAAATATTTCTAACTTTTGTAAACAAATTTTTGTACTTAAAACGTTTACCCAATTAATTCTCTTAAATAATTATAGTATTAACATAGGTAACTAAGCCTACTATAAATATAACCCCAATTCTCTTTAAATCGCTCTATACTACTACCACCACTATTTAGACAACTACTGGGTTACTTCGTAGCCAATGTCGTAACACCGCTTCCCAGTGATCAGCAAATTTAAGCATCATTGGGTCTGGAGAGTAGCAGGATGGGAGACCATCCTCTGCGTTCAGATTATGTAGCGACCCGTGGTTCGGATCGCACGTAAAGTTTAGGTCCCTTCCGTCATAAGACCTCTGCGAAGGAGGTTAAACAACTCCATCATATTTTGTTACTACTTCCTCAAAAATATAAACTTACCACTTCCGATTTGTAATAATATAAACAGTGATCTTTTTTCAGAGCGAACCATCTTCTGTGCCACTTGCGGGTTATGGTGTTTGATCCTGGGGCATGATGTGCCCCACCTAGTTTGTACAAGTACCCAGCACAGACGGGGGTTGGATCACTGGTCACTAAGGGTGTAAGAACGTCGCAAGTTCGAGCCACATCAAGCCGTAACGTATCACTTCCTATAAAATAGAACAACACATTGTAAAGTTCATTGAATTTTTTCATCCCAAATTTTTTTTTTTATGCAAGGAGTGGCTTCATGCTACTCGTATGAGTTAAAAATAACTATAAAGCAAATTCACTCATGGGAGTGTTAAAATATACCTTATCCCTCTTAGAAACAGTTTAATATTTAAATATATTGAAACAATAAACATTTTAATTTAGGCCACGGGGAACTAGTCACAACAAATCCATTGATCAGTCATCACCTCAATAGAATTAGAAAAGAAGTGTGTTAACGAGTTGTTCAAACTGACTTACTTTTAAGTTAAATATAAAACTGATAATTCACATTTTTCTCCAATGAAAAAAGCTCGACTTGAAAGGAACCCCCAAATCGTAATATTACACATTAATATATGATGTTTAGTTTACCTTACTAACAATTTAATATTTATGTGTTACAAAAACTCTGATCTATCAAACAGGTTTTTCCATATTTCTCAGTAATTGAATAATCATCCTCACTCTTATGGGGGATCATACACCAATGTAACTCTTCATTATATTACTATAATATTAATATTAATAATATTAATGGTAATCATTATCATTATCATTATCATCAATAATAATAATAATAATAACAGTTCCTTCATTCGTCACCTGAATGCGCCAATCGAACAACGTCGGAATGCGAGGCATCCAACACATTGATGTCGTTAATCGACATGACGATATCACCGACCTCGAGCCCTGACGACTCAGCTGGCGTTGATGACTCAATGGCCGAAACGACAACGGGTCTCGAACCGTGGATGCGAAACCCGAATTCTCCTGTACCGCGCATTACAAACACTGTTTTGTCAGTCTCTGCCAATTAAGAAATTGAAAATGGGTCATAATAATTAATGAATCAATTTAATTCTAAATCTTTTCATTATTTATTTTATTTCAACATTTTTATCATTTATTTACTATTGCAATTTTGTAAATTTGCCATATTTTTTACGTTATGCTACTCTGTATAGTATGTCGTGATATTAATTATGTACTTTTGTATACAACATGGAAAGTATACGAGTGTAAAGTTGTACAAACATATACTAAAAAAATTAATATTTACAAAAGGACAGTGTCCATAAATAAATGTATCCATTTTATCAGGTCTCGTAATAAAATTGGACAAAGTAAGTCATATAAAAAAGTTGTTAAATATTTTATTGGCAAAAACAACCGCAAATAAATTTTAAAAATTATAATTATAACGGATTTTTTTTCTAAATATCACGTGACCTTTGTGCCTTCATTAATTGTTGTCTGTTAAAATGATGATGTTAATTATATTACAGTGGTTTTTTTTTCCCAATTAAATCCTTCAAATAAATTAATAATTAACCCCTTGAATTCGTTGGGAAGGTTTTCGAAAACAATTCGGAGTTCTTTTATTTAACATTTATGTGCGACTATTGTTAAAATTGGCACTGTTATAAAGGCATCGGTTCGAACACTGAACACGGTCTTCCTTTGATGTCGAATTTTCATCAACATTTATTTGTGTGGAGAATTTTTTAATTCATTTTTTTTACTTAATTATTTTAAATGTAAAAGTGGGATTCTAACGTGTAATGTTGACATTAATAGGGTGCTTCTTTATCAATGAACTACTGGTATACAGGTATAAGGTAAAGGTAAGTAGTAGTATATTGTGTATTCTTTGAAACTGCAGATAACCGCACGCTCCAACAGTGTTCCAGCCTGCAGTTTCAAAACGTTGACTGAGTCACCTCGTTTATCATATATATATATATATATATTATATATAGAGAGAGAGAGAGAGAGAGAGAGAGAGAGAGAGAGAGAGAGTTCTACTTTAAATAACACTACAAAATCCAGCGAGCACCTTAATCAAGGAACAATCGGGGGCGGAGGGGGCAATTTTTCGAAAAATGTAGAGAAAGGAATGGGGATAAATAAAGCACTAAAGCATAATATGCAACAGGAAAGGGTCTTAAAACAATGTTATGAAACAGCACGTAAAAAGGTTTAAAAAAATTCTTTAGAATTATTTTGTGAACCCAGTTACTTACATATATATATATGTATATGTATATATATATATATATAGAGAGAGAGAGAGAGAGAGAGAGAGAGAGAGAGAGAGAGAGAGAATACAAACGAAAGCTGAAAACATAATTAATAAGTACTATAATGTTTATGATGAATTCTTTCGTTATGTGGATCTATTACTATTGGAACCTCAGTCGACCATTTCGGCCGCCGAGCTTCGTTTTCTTAATTTTTAACCAACACATATTATGTCGAATAATTTCCTTCGTGTGACAACGGATACATAAGGTATCTGTATCTACATTGTTTTAATTCTTGTATTATTATTATTACCATTACCAACATATTTGGGGTTCGAACCCCCGACCTCACTATCTTTATTATGCTTATATGAAAACGGTGTTACACACTGAGATTCAAACGCTGGCTGAAGCACATTTAGGAAATAATCTGTTCGCGTATAATAAAGGCATAAATACCATCTAATAATACAAACCGAACCACTTTCTGAACCACTGTTCTCAGAGTGTGTGTATTCCACAATAGAGAAACGTGTGCTGCTCACTTATAATACCATATTGGCCATAAGCATTGTTCTATTACTCTGTAGTATGTTAACATATTATACTGTACATGTCTGAAATTTACATTAAACGTATTATACAGAATTAAGCTCTCCTACGTATATTCATTTACCATTATCATTAAAAGGACAAAGCGAACGAACGGCTGAATTTTCTCTGCACCAAATCAGGAACATCATTTCCAAGATCTTTTCTAGTCGCTGTCGCAAATCCAACGTCGAAACTGCAGTTGCTATTTCAATATTTACAAATAAATATATATATATATATATATATATATATATATTATATATATATATATATATATATATATATATATATATATATATATATATATATATGTGTGTGTGTGTGTACAGTATATAATATATATAATATATATATATATATATGGACATGAAATTATATATATATATATATATATATATATATACTGTAATATATATTGAACATGAAAACTTGCCAAGTGGACAACTCGAACTTGTCACCTTTACTGGATATGTGCATGCTGCCATAAACAAATTAATGAAAATAATGTGTCAAACCTTCATATATATATATATATATATATATATATATATATGGACATGAAATTATATATATATATATATATATATATATATATACTGTATATATATATTGAACATGAAAACTTGCCAAGTGGACAACTCGAACTTGTCACCTTTACTGGATATGTGCATGCTGCCATAAACAAATTAATGAAAATAATGTGTCAAACCTTCATATATATACATATATATATATATATATATATATATATATATATATATATATATATATATATATATATTATATATATATATATATACTGTATATTGAAAAACCTTTGTAAAATTATTAATAAATATATATTTTCAGTAACCTTCCCGTCAAAATTGTCATCTGTCGCAAGATTGATAGATATATACGAGTTAGTATTAAGTTATTTCGAATTGCTGATAATATACAGAGGGTTGGCAAAAGTAAATAGACACCTTTGTTTTTCTAGAACATTTTTTTTATTTGATTAGAAAAGTCAATAAATGGAGCTATTGAAGAATAGGGACCCCAGCCTTGTTTAGTTGGCTTTATAAGGCTAACTAACGAAAATATCATGACCTAACCAAACCAATCGTCAAGGGCGTACAGTTAACCTAACGATTGGTTAGGTTAGGTCGTGATATTTTCGTTAGTTAGCCTTATAAGCCTAACTAAAGAAGGCTGGGGTCCCTATTCTTCAATAGCTCCCAATAAATTATAATAACACATTTATTGAATCAATAAATGGAAAGGAGAAAAGAACACGATTTTAAATATATTGATTCAATTATTTTTTTTATCATTAGTTATTGACGTTTATAATCATGTAAAAAAAAAATTGGAAAAAAACAAAGGTATCTATTTACTTTTATCAACCTTCTGTACACATGAAAAGGTTTTATCTCTGATTCGCGGTTACAGAACGTGTTACTACAAATATCATATCAGATCTGCTGCGACAGTGCCTAATTGTGTCGAGGGATAAACATTTACCTAAACTCGACCCAGAGAGGAATTTTCTGCTTGCGAAGAAGTCAAATTATAATTTTTTTTAAATTCATCTGGATTTAACATCAGCAAGAAAAGCTGTCCACAAAAGCACCAACAAAACTTTAAACATGTCCAGTGAGAAAGTTTTAATCTACAATACATACAGTAGTTGCAAATTTTTTCAACTATACTACTTAATATACTGTGTATATACTGTATGTATATATATTGTATATATATAGTATTTTCAATTTTTGCAACTATACTACTTAATATATATATATACTGTATATACTGTATATACGTATACAGAGGGTGGCGCGCAAAATTCAGGATACATAGAAACTATACATTTTCAATCAAATTTTGTTTTTGTACCCTGACTCACGTCACTGTTAGAGAGTTTTAAATGGCATTAAATTTATATCTATACGTCTTCCTCTTTTATTTCTTGCATAGACTTTAAAAGAAAGCATCAGAAAAAATAATTACAGCATGTACCGCTTTGGCCAAAAGAGTTACATCACTCTAGAACTTTTTAACTCTTCGGATGAAGTCAAATAAAACGTGGATGCTACTTCTGAGTAATGATGTGCAGTTGATGTACTGAATTTCATGCCACTTTGCAGTTTAAATATATTTACCAAGAAACTGCAAAAATTGAAAAAGTAAGACATATTGAAAATGATTTAGAGAACAATAATTACGCCAAATCTTTCTGAGGAAATTCACAAATTCTGACAAATGTTACTAAATTCATTATCAATATTCAAAATACATCATTGATGTTATGAGTAATTTTTGTTAATACTTCACTCATTCAAAAAAAATTTAAGGTGTTTCAATTCTTTTGGCCATAGCTGCATATGTAAAAAGTACCCCAGGGTACCTAGATACCCAGGGAATTTGAGGGTTAAAATCGTTGGTAGTTAAATTTAAATTTAGTGGATATAATAACATACTGTATAACCTTTTGAATCTACAATGTGGTCCATAAGTCCCAATCGGTTAAAATTATAGGGAAAATACAAAAAAATCAAAGTAAAAAGTTTATAATAAGTTTAGAAATATTTACTGATTATTCAAAGTGTAAATATAACCTTAAATATATCTCGACAAATATTCTTTCCTTCGTAATCGATTACGTCAGTGTGAGCTCCGCTAGATGGATTTTAGCTTTAATTATAACCGATTGGGACTTATAGGCCACCCTGTATGTTGTTATAAGTATTTTATGTATATATTAACAAGAAATGATACCCCTTAGTCTGAATTACATTTGTATTAAATAAGAACAATATTTCATTTAAACCAGTGGTGGGCAATTATTTCGGACAGAGGTCCACTTGAAAAGATTGGGCAGCGATGGCGGGGGGCTTTTAGCCTGAGAAAGTTTGGCTTAGGTCTGTGAAGGACGCCATGTTTGTGTCATTTAAAAAACCTTAATTGATGGTATTATACGAGAGAGTTAAGATAATTATTTCTAACACGTGATTTGTTTATGAGCAGGACAAATTTTCTCAGCATAGAGGGACTGCGAGTCAAATCTTTCTTTTTATGTAGGAAGAAGGGGCCAAGACAAGCGTCCGTAAAGATGCCCCCCCCCCCAACTTATAGAAGAAGGGGAGAGCCAAAATTAAGGTCTCTGATGCTCTTAAAACCGATGCCATTTTTTAAAAAATAAATTATGAAAAGGTTGTGTAGGGTGTAAGATGTATGTATGTGTAGTGACGAATAGTGAGAGAAGTGTGTGTGTGTGTGTGTGTTTGAGAGCATGTTGGAATGGCTCACAGGGTAGCTGAGACACGGAAAAAGATCAGTTAAGGAGGACGGTGACAAGAGAAACGGGAGTTCCAGCAGTCCCTGTCTCCTGCCTTACGTTCCTCTCACCCCCGGAGTACTTTCCTGGTTGATTGGTGTCTACATTCTCTTTATTAATGTTATCTTGCGGGCCTGTTCGTTAAAAAATTTTCGGCGACAGCAAGGGACAGATTAAACCTTGTGAAGGGACGGATTCGGGCACTGGCCCTATTTTGCCCACCATTGATTTAAACTCACAAGAAGTACAAACAAATCATGAAAGCATTTTTTTCCTCAAACTTCATCAAAAAATGAAATAATCTGGTTTCGCCTACCTTCATCATGTGACTGCATTTTACCCAAGTATAAGAAGAAATAGTTCTATAATCCTATTGGAATAGGGTTACTTTAAATATATTTTATTAAAAACTTGTTTTCTCGAATTTTATAAAATAGTTTGTGCTTAATTTTAGGTTTTCTATAAAACGACATTGGCTTCATAACGAAATTTTTTGTTTTCTTTCAGTTCTTCAGGAAGAATTTTTTTTAAGGTTGACTAAAAAAATTTTATTTGTCTTGGCATAAGTCAATTTGAGATGAACCCTAAATTACTCGCGTATATTGTTAGTATTGTTTAAAAAAGATGCATTAAAACAAAACCTAGAACGTATACAGTATTTGTAAACTGTATATATGTATATGGTAAAATTACCCTTTTTAAATTAAAATTTTGTTGTAATTAAGCAAATATTATTTAAGCTTCGTTAATCAATAAACTGAAAAAGGATTTAAAATATTTAAAAAACGGTTAAAAATAATGAATATAATGAATGAAGATTCATAATTTCAACATACATTCTATATTCGTGTAAATCATATTACCAACCGTAAGAGCATTTTTACCATCATTGTCCAGAACATTGATTTTTAACATTTTTGGAAAGTGTTTACTTAATGTTTATCAATAACAATAGTTACATACAGTAAAATAGGTGATAATTTTACGTACTTGGAGGTCACGTTAAAATCTTAAACCAAACACAACCATCAATTTGAAGGAGAAGAAGAAATTAGATTGTAATACAGATGCAAAGAGCGAGAACCGATTTTTCCATTTAGCAGTTTTGGAAGGATTGTTTCAGTTTTGATTGATCGATAAGGGCCACATTTATTATTATTATTATTAAAATAAGAACCTTCCTTGAACAAAGCTAAATTTGGCACATGTACACCAAGTTTCGTATCGATCGGTTGAGCAGTTCGGGAGAGCCTTCAAAATTTTTATAACAAGTGTCACGCCCAATCATCCATGAAATTTGATCCGAACTAAATTTGCGGTCTCCGGAATGTCCGCAGGACAAATATTGGCAAAATCGTTAGATAATAATATGAAAATTTTGAACAATCACTGTAGTCTTCTCCGACAAGAACGAGCGGTGGAGAACAGAAAAATAACAGTGAATACATGTCATGTACTTTGGTCGTAACGCTCTTGAGGTTACAGACAAACCTGTGCCAACAGATTTGTACACATTTTGTATCGTCTTTCTATCCAGAATAAAACATTTCAAGGAATAAAGCTGTATGGTCATACTTAAAGCAAAATTTTATGACTATAAATTTCGTTCTGTAGCGAGTATTGATTACAAGTAAAGTTAAGCCAAGGTTAAATTATATTTAGAAATCACACAGAATTTTCTTAGAATTTCGTCAGAGAAATCACCAAATGAGATGGATGATTTCTTTATTGTTAAAATACAAATCATCTATATAAATAATTTAACAATGTTTACAATTTTATTGTCGTATGCAAAGCCAGTTCACGAAACGTTAAGTTTATAAATTAATCCTATCTTCCGAATATCTGTACGGACGCGCAGTAGTTGCAAGAAACTTCCATCTGAGTGGAGACCTATCCTATAGTCTTTTAAATTTTATTGACTCCTATCGTATTTGCCCTAACTCATATTCTAAGAAAAGCAACTTCGAAGAAATTCAGGCCATTTGTTGAAGTCTTTAAGACATTAACAGGCTCTATATATATATATATATATATATATATATATAACAGGGTGGTCCAAAAGCCTTTGTTATAACATAGCTCATAACGTAGCAAGCCTGCAAGTTTAAACCCGTTAGCGCACATGATGGAAACCACTCAGAAATTGTTGATGCGCGAGGGCTGCATTCTTAACAAATCATATTGTAAAAATAGTCGTGACTTTCGGACAACTCTGTACTATATATATATATATATATATATATATATATATATATATATATCGAAATGTTCTTCGTACCATACTTCCGCAGGTGAAATGCTTTCAAAAGAATTCATTACATTCTAAATTTAAATACATACGAAATGAAAAAAACATCTACACACACACCCTCTAGCGTGTAAGGTATTAACTACACTAATTAAAAAAAATCTTGCTATTTACATTTTGTTTTTGTTTTTAACATTTATTTTCTCCCATACTTGAAAAAAAAAACCCAACCTTATAATTCGAAACTACATTTTTATAAAATGAAGTTTGGCATAGTGCAAACTTGTTGAAAAAATTAGAACTTATTGTCTTTAATTTTATTTTTAAATATATAATAATTACGAGTTAGGACTAAATATTTGAAGAGGATATATTTAAGTATTATCAATCCAAAGGCTTATGATTAGTCGTATTACAATAGCACTTAAATCATGATAAAAAAATATTGCCGAAATGTGTAAAGCTCCATATTATTATACATTCAGTCATATAAATTCTATTTAAATTTTGTTTAGAGATAGGTACGTAGGAGAAACTACACACTGTGGCACTGAGGAGTGCCAGCTAAAGGCAAACTGTCTCTATCATTGTGTAGTTTGCCCTGAGTTTACAGACCTGAACAGGTGCCAAACCTACATGTATGGCACAACCGAATGAGATGTGAGACACGAAATATGAACGTCGAATGAACGATGTAAGTAATAAAAAATTTAAACGAACCAAAATTAATTCTAGAAGTAAGCAGAAAACGTGGCACTGTTGGGGAAATCATTGCGTTTTAACCGCGACATTATACTGTATATAAACATAAACGAGCATTTCCTAACAAACAGTATGTATATATATATGTGTGTGTGTGTGTGTGTGTATATATATATATATATATATGGGATGAATTTCACAATAAAACACGTGAAATGAATGAATGCTGCAAACCCACAAGGAAAAAGAAAAATGATTCCAAGGCCTTTCGTGTATTCAAAGCTACACCTGACGAGGTGTAGCTTTGAATACACGAAAGGCCTTGGAATCGTTTTTCTTTTTCCTTATAGGTTTGCAGCATATATATATATATATATATATATGTGTGTGTGTGTGTGTGTGTGTGTGTGTGTGTGTGTGTGTGTTGTTGTTGTTGTTGTTGTTGTGGTGGTGGTGGCGGTGGTGGTGATGCTTATAAACATTCGTAAAATTTTTAGTATTTCAGTTCAACATTTGTTTTCGGACAGAATTCAGCTCTCAATTTGGCACTCTCCTTGACTCAGAAACCTCTTTAGACACGGGTCATTAGGCATAAGTCGGAAATTATTTATTAGTCCTTTTCGTCATTTCCGTAGTGGGTTACACTACTGTGAGAGTATTAGTCGAGGTCCTTTATTCATTATTATTTCTCACATTATTTTCTGTAACTGTATTCTTTTCCCACTGTTCTCTCCTTTTTTCTTATCTCCTCTTTTTCTGTGTGTGTGTGTGTGTGTGTGTGTGTGTGTGTGTTCCTTTTTTCCCCCGCCTCTCTTCTCCGCTCTTTCCTCCACCGCCCCGTTTCTATAAAGCTATTTTCCTTTCTTTAAATTCTTTAAGAAAGAACCTTTTAAAAGGATCATGTCAATCTGCGACTCATTGGCTTTCTTAACCTGTCACTGACGAGATGAAAATATCTCGAGAAAAGCACGACTCTTAAGTCAATAAAGAAATTAAAGGGGACAAAAAATACATGTAACAAAGGCTTTTGTGACAAAATGTTCAATTTCACTTCTGACTTACCCTGTAATGATTTCATCTTTTTATTTTTAATTCGTAACACACACACACACACACATATATATATATATATATATATATATATATATATATATAGGGTGTTCATAAAGTTACGCATCATAGGAACATAAGCACTGTCTATTTATTTATGTCTCTATCAGGCCAAATATGTTGAGGAACATTCAGAAAAACCTGCTTTTTCGTTTACAAACATGTTTTGAGATTGGTGGGAATCATTTCGAACAAATAAATAAAACTAAACAAATAAATAAACAAAATAAATGTATTTTCCTATGATGTATGACTTTCTGGACACCCTGTATATATATATATATATATATATATATATATATATATATTAGTGATGTAGGTCACATCTGCATCCGCATCCGCATCCGCGGAACATCCGCACATTTTCTCGCATCCGCATCCGCACTTTGGACTGCGGATGTCGTGCGGATGTGGACCGTTGAGATAAAACGTCATTAATAAGCGGAAATTATCAAATTCTACTATATTAATAGAACTAGTTCATTGTGCGCAAAAGTGATGCAAGCGACAAGACGAGAGGCTGTTCTTGTATGAAGTTACTCTCTTGCAACCTACTTAGATCCACGTTACAAAGCTAAGTTATTTTCACCTAGTACATTAGAACGAGTTAAATCATCACTTGGCAAAGCAGTTGAAGAGCTTCAATCTCTTGAATCTGTCGCTTCGCCACCCACCAAATGAATAAAAGTTTCAGTGACAGAACCAACACCTTCAGCAAACAAATCTATCACAGAATCTGTCTCTCAGTTTCTTGAGTCAAGCAGCAATGACGAGACCTACGCGATGTCAAAAGATGTAGTAAAAATGATCGAGAGCTATCACCAAGAAAAACGCCTGGCTGCATGTGACAATCCTATTAGTTGGTGGAAAAATACGCAGAATATCTATCCATACTTGAGTAAACTTGCAAGGAAACATTTAGCCTGTCCTCCAACAAACGTACCAAGCGAGAGATTATTTAGCAGTGCTGGATTAATATATGATGAAAAGAGAAACAGACTGGCAGCAGAAAAGGCAGAAAAATTAATGTTCCTTAAGCATAACCTTCCTATAATTAAGTTTGAACATTAAACGATGAACATCTTAGTTTACTTTATTTTAATTACTCATTTATAAATATGCCTAATAAAACTTTAAACTTAATATAAATAGTTATCAAGCTAATTAAAGATCTCTTTCTATAAGGGTGGAGGTTGGGGAAAGAGGGTCGGTGGGGTGCATTTGAGTTGGGTTCACGTCCCGCATCCTGGTAACACAATTATGGTTTCTAATTGTGGCTGAAACTCAACAAAATATAACGAATTTATTTGCAGACGAATTCACTAATTGATTTCTATATTAGTTAGATGCTTGATATTATTTTATATGTTCAGAGAAAAGTACAGCAATTATTGTACAATTAATCAATTATACTACATTATAGCTACAGCTCTCTCTATATAATAACTTATTATATACGTTAAACACAACAAATCTCGAATATATCCTAAAAAATAACGAAAATGTAGACATCCTCATCCGCATCCGCATCCGCGGATGTGAAAAAAATGACATCTGCTACATCATATATATATATATATATATATATATATATATATATATATATATATATTGCTGCAACATGACACTAAATGCGGGTTTGTTCGATGGTTTTTAACAAATAAAACAATTTCCCGTGTTTGTACTTTAACCCTTTCAGGACGACTGGTACAAATTGGTAGCATTTCATATGCACCCATTCATAATTTAACCCTACAAAAAATTCCAGCCTCAAAGGGTTAAGGGAGTCGTCTCTTGGTAATACAAAGTTTTTTATTTATTAATACATCTTAACTGAGTTACGCTTTAGCTAATAAGAAAATCCTGCAAGGTAGTAAAGAAATAGTCAAATCCCTCATCAAATTTTATTACTCAGAAATGAAACTTTCCAAATGTTATGCCAAAGTTCTTAAAAATTTTAGCCTATTAATAATTTAAATAATTTAGGTCTCAAATATTAAGTAGGCCTATAAATATTTATTTACAACTAAAGTCACTTTTAAATGATACAGAACGAAATAAAGCAATATTACCATTAATCAAACATAAATGCTTACAAATTTTCAAACTGGTCTCAATTGAACGACACAAAGTGATATATAAAGGAGGGGATAGTAAAGAACTATGGACCAGTGTCACTGACATCCTATTTCACCCAAATATTTGAAATAGTTAGAAAATCTGTGACTTTTTGGAGACCCAGATTCAGTGAGATTCAATGAGAACCAGCACGGATTCCGATCAGGAAAATCGTGTCTATCACAACTAATAGAACATTATAACATCATCATAGATGCACTTGAAAACAATGAAAACTACGAATATAATATACACTGATTTTGCTAAAGCATTTGATAAGTGTCATCATGGTATAATAGCACATAAAATGAAACACGTGGGAATAACGGATAAAGTGGGAAAATGTGTCATAACTTTCTCAGAGAATGTCAGTAAATGGTAAAAATTCAATGTGTATCATCATCAGAATCAGAAGTACTGTACATAGCTCAGTACCACAAGGAACTGTATTAGCACATAAAATGAAACACGTGGGAATAACGGATAAAGTGGGAAAATGTGTCATAACTTTCTCAGAGAATGTCAGTAAATGGTAAAAATTCAATGTGTATCATCATCAGAATCAGAAGTACATAGCTCAGTACCACAAGGAACTGTATTAGCACCTAAAATGAAACACGTGGGAATAACGGATAAAGTGGGAAAATGTGTCATAACTTTCTCAGAGAATGTCAGTAAATGGTAAAAATTCAATGTGTATCATCATCAGAATCAGAAGTACATAGCTCAGTACCACAAGGAACTGTATTAGCACCTAAAATGAAACACGTGGGAATAACGGATAAAGTGGGAAAATGTGTCATAACTTTCTCAGAGAATGTCAGTAAATGGTAAAAATTCAATGTGTATCATCATCAGAATCAGAAGTACATAGCTCAGTACCACAAGGAACAGTATTAGCCCAGCTGCTATTCATTATCATGCTGAGAGACATGAACAATGAAGTAACCGACAACAGTATAGTAACATCCTTTGCTGACGATACAAAGCTCACAAAGAGAGACAAACAGATTATACAGATGGTCAGAAGACAATAACACGAAATTGAACACCGAAATTTTTCAGCTCTTGAGATATGGAAGAAATGAAGAACTAAAAATAATAGAATGTTATATCACAAATAGGCGGGAAATTCAGAGAAGCGCGAATGCCAAAGATTTTAGAGTTATAATGACCGATGATGTAAAATTTGAGACACAAAATGAGAGAGCGATAAGCAAAGCAAAAAGAATTACGGGATAGTTAGTGAGAACCTTTGAAAGAAGGACAAGACAGTAATGATTCCTCTGTTGTAAATACTGATCATACCAAAACTTGAATACTGCTCAGTCTTGATATCTCTATATAAAAAAGAAGAAATTCAAAGAAATTTCACAGCCAAGATCGATCGATGACTGCAAAGAATTCAACTACTGGGAAAGAGTACGTACATTAAATCTATATTCGCTGAAAAGAAGAAAAGAGAAGTAGACAATAATATACACATAGAAAATAATAGAAAAGCTAGTGCCTGACCTCAAACTGGACCCGGTAACCATCCAAACAACACTGGAAAATAGGAAAGGTAGAAAGTGTAGTGTTCCCAATCTAAAGGCCAAACAAGGGACACCTTCAATTCTGAACGCAAGTAGCTTGGTTGTCAGGAGGCCAAGAGTATTTAACCAGCTACACAAAGAAATAAGAAACACCACTGATGTCACAGTATAAGTTTTCAGAAAAAGACTAGATGCCTGGCTAAGGACGGTACCAGATGAGCTGGGTGTTCCTGACTATGTGAGATGGAGAACTCAAGCCAGCAACTCTCTCTTACATCAAGCCAGGTTTAGTGGTGGTGCCACCAGCTTCACTTCCGTGTAAAGAGAGGCCGACGCAAAGAACACCTACAAGGCTACAAGGTTACAATATATATACACCTTACCTTACCTTACAACCTTACAAAGGTTCCGCGCGATGATTTCTCATTTCACGAAGGTCAAGCTTGTCGCCCTTCCTCTCGAGTTGGCCTGGTGAAGTAGTGAGTTGGATTCTTGCGCTCTCCACCTCACATAGCCAGGTACGCCCGGCTCATCGGGGATAGTTCTGAGCCAGGCGTCTAGTCTTCTTTTGAAGATTTCCACTGCAACTCCCTTCGTGTTTCTTAGGTCTTTGGGCAACTGATTAAACAGTTTTAGTCCTTTCACTACGAAACTATTTTCTTTCAGGGTTAAGGATGTTCCCTGTCTCGCCTTCAATTTGGGAATACGACATAGTCTACCGCTTCTACTTTCCACCGTTGTTTGGGGAGTTATGGGATTCAGAGTAAGATTAGGGACTAGTTTCTCCATTATTTTCCAAGTGTAAATAATGGTGTATCTCTCTCTTCTCCTTTCCAGTGAATATAGGTCTAGTTCTCGTAACCTTTCCCAGTAATTTAGTTCTTTGCACCCATTGATCTTGGCTGTGAAGCTTCTTTGGATCCCTTCCAGCTGTCTAATGTCTTCTTTTTTATATGGGGATGTTAGGACCGAGCAGTATTCCAATTTGGGTATTGTCAGGGTTTTCAGTAGAGGAATCATTACATTCCTATCCCTTCGTTTAAAGGTTCTCAATATCTGACCCGTTATTCTCTTTGCTCTGTTTACTGCTATCTTATTTTGTGTTTCAAATTTCGCATCATCTGTCATTACAACCCCTAAATCTTTTGCTCTGGAATTTCTCTGAATTTCCTGTCCATTTGGGGTATAATATTCCACGGACTTTAGGTCTTCTCTTTTTCCGAACCGGAATAGCTGAAATTTCTCGGTGTTAAACTTCATATTGTTGTCTTCAGCCCACTTGTAGATTTTGTTTATGTCGGTTTGTAGAGATCCTATGTCTTCTGGGTTTCTTATTTTTCTACTGATCTTTGTGTCATCCGCAAAGGATGTTACTGTGCTGTCTCTGGTAACGTCCTCATCTATGTCAGTTAGCATGATTATGAAGAGTAGTGGAGCTAATACTGTTCCTTGTGGTACCGAGCTGAGGACCTCTGATTCTGATGAAGATACTCCTTGTACTGTAACGACTTGCCTCCGCTCACTAAGGAAATTATATATCCATTTCCCTACTTTTCCTGTTATTCCCATATATTTCAGTTTATGTATTATGATTCCGTGGTCACACTTGTCGAACGCTTTAACAAAGTCTGTGTATAGTACATCATAGTTTTCATTACTTTCAAGTGAATCAATAATGTTGTTGTAGTGTTCCATTAGTTGTGATAGGCATGATCTGCCTGATCGAAACCCGTGTTGGAATGGTTATCATTGAATTTTTTCTGAGTTTCCAAAAAGTCATAGATTTTCTGTCTAACTATTCTTTCAAATATTTTAGTGAGATGAGATGTAAGCGACACTGGCCTATAGTTTTTGGCCTCGGATCGATCTCCTCCTTTATATATTGGGACTATGTTCGCGCTCTTCAGGATGCCCGATATTTCTCCCGTGTCTAATGATCGTCTCCATATCCAGTATAGGGGCTCAGTGATTGCATTCTTCCAGTTTTTGATCAGTGTGGCATTCCATTTATCCGGTCCTGCCGCTGAGTGTGTTTTTAGTTTCCCTATGGCTTGTGTAATATCATCCGTCGTAAAGTCGAAATCCGTTATACTTTCCCCTTGTGGTTCTTCTTCAAAGAACGCGTTTCTATCGCATATCAATTTGTCAGTTTTTGGGATACTGAAAGATGATTCATACTGAACTTTTAATATTTCAGATACTTCTGTTAGATCATCAGATAAATCACTGTTCTCATTTTTTAAAGGTCCGATAGTCGCTTGGTTTTTCGACTTTCTTTTTGCTAAATTATAGAAGTACTATGAGTTAGCCTTTATCGCTTCTATAGCGTCATCTTCTTCTTTTTCTGCATGCTTCTCGATTTGTTCCTGTATGACGACATCGATACTTTGTAGTTTATCATTTAATATTTTTCTGATGTTATCTTTACAATTACTTAATTTTGCAGTCACTCTTTTTCTCTTTCGGAACAATGCCCTCTTTTGTCTTTCGAACCTGCTTCTCTTTCCTCTTTGTTGTATCTTTGGGACATGTTTAGCCACAATTTCTAACGTCTTCTCCTCTAACGTCATTAGCATCTCTTCCGTTGTCTTGGCCTCGAAAATGGTTTTCCAATCTATTACTTGCATGCTGGATGTCACATCTTCCCAGTTTATAGCTTTGGAGTGAAAATTAAAAATTTCGAATTTGCTTCTTTCTGTTGTGCGTGTTCTTTCCTTTCCTGTTGCCTTTATTAGTTGTTATTTCAATGATATTGTGGTCTGATATCATAGTTGGGGATATTTCTACATTATCAATTAGATTACTGTTGTTTGTGAATACCAAATCTAGGCAGTTGTTTTTTCTTGTGTTTTCTGTTATTTCTTGCGTTAACATAAATTCATCAGCTAAAGCTAGTAGCATTTTTACCTGCTCCTGGTCTTCTCGTGTTCCCCCCTTGTCCTGGTGTATACATATATTTTTTCCTATCCTTTTATATTTCATGAATGGAAAATTAAAATCACCACAGAGAAAAATATTTGGGGTTGGAGAGTGTAGATCTTTTACTAAGTTTCTTACCTCTGTAATGGAATCTGAAAATTTTGAGGTTGGTGTGTTTGGGAGTCTGTACATTACAATTAATACCATATTTAATTTTTCAATTAAATATTCAAATATATATATATATATATATATATATATATATATATATATATATATATATATATATATATATATATATATAGGCAGAGACAGGGCATATACGTTTAATCTGTCATTTACTCTTAATCTGCTCGGTTTTCTAATTTAACCTATCCATTTCTAGTAAGTTGTTTGAGTTCTTTTCTTAGGTATTTTATAGTTGTACTTACGGCGTGTATCTTATATCAATGTGTTATTAATCATAAGGAATCACTTAAATATATATATTACATAATCCTTTTGTTTACTCTGAGTACGCTTCATTATTCTGCATCGATATTTTTTAAAACACTTTTAAAACACTTTTAAAACATTTAAAATACTTTTAATACATTTAAAACACTTTTAAAACATTTAAAACACTTTTAACACATTTAAAACACATTTAAAACACTTTTGAGTGAGGAAATTCGCTTACATAAAAATATAATCATAAGCTAGGTATGACGTACTATCTGACGTTTATACTGAAACGTTTACTCAGCTAATTTACCACAAAATTTTATATAACTTAACTGGTAAAAATATTACTGAATTTTACTGAACTTAAACTGAGCTGAAAAGATTATGCTGTACTTTAACTTTTTATAAAAAGCAATGGATCACCTGAAGATCAAGGCCCCCAGCCTTCTTTAGTTAGCTTTATAAGACGAACTAAAGAAAATATCACGACCTAACCTAACCACTCGTCAAGGGCGTACAGTTGACCTAACGATTGGTTAGGTTAGGTCGTGATATTTTCGTTAGTTAGCCTTATAAGGCTAACTAAAGAAGGCTGGGGCCCCTGATCTTTAGGTGATCCAAAGATGTGCTCTGTCAGAGGAGAATATGACACCAATTACGGTCTGATTCTTCTGGAATGATTCCTGGTGCATAGGAATAGTTTATAATTTATGTAAATATTTGGCCTAATAGCACGATGGTCTTTGGTCTTCAACGATGAAATGATTATATTTTTATTCAGTTTATTAAATAAATACAAATCTTTTACAAATACAGGGTAGCCCATAAGTTCCAATCGGTTATAATTAAAGCGAAAATCATCTAGCGGAGCTCATATTGACGTAATTGATTACTAAGGAAAGAATATTTGTCGAGATGGTCATAATATTTTGCACTTTGAATAATCAATAAATATTTCTAAACTTATTATAAACTTTTTACTTTGTTTGATTTTTTTTTGTATTTTCGCTTAATTATAACTGATTAGGACTTATGGGCCACCCTGTACATGGTGCACATCAGTTTAATTTAGCGTAGAATTTCCTTTTTCCTTTTATTTTGTACTTTCTTCCTAAAAATAACTTTGTACCGAAAGGATTCCATAGATTTCTTTTCCTATAATTCAGCCATCAACACGTTTTTATGAAGCTATGTAATGAACTTGAGGGATATTAGGAAGAATCATTAAAATACAAAATAATGAAGTTGGCAACTCTCTCATTCCATATAAAATCAGGTCGCCGAAAGTTATTTTATAATTATAATACTAATAAAAAATATCCTTACGGTATTTTCTCTTTATCACTGTGTCGTATATTACCATATTAAGATTCCTGATGTGGTGTCATCGCAGTGAACGTCATTCCCATTCCATTTCGCGCCCGGGAGTGAGAAATCCGCGAATGAGGATCTCAAAGGAGGAAATTCTAATATCGATCTACGAGTATTTCTGTTTCATGTCATTTTCATTTTCATCCACGGATTTCCCGCTTCGATCCAGGTTAGATTAAGTTAGGTTAGGCTAATGTTAAACTAGGTTATGTGAAGTTCAGTTAGGTTAGAAAAAATTAGTCATCCTCATTTCGCCCTTTTAGTCAATGTTCCACTATTCCTGAAACCAGGCGTCTGAAACAAAAAAAAGTCGCTTCTAAAAGCAGGTGCTTGAGTTCAGGTCTAGTTGAGTCGACGCCACAGCTTAGCGCCTGACGAGAGAAGACTGAATGACGCTGATTGGTTGGGACGAGTCACGTGGTCAGTTGAATCAAAACATGTCGAAATAGAAGCGGAAACGTGTAAACACAAGAATTTTTTCCCAGCTTATTTTCAGGCATTGTGTAAACAGTGACCAACAGCGAATGCAAATGGGAGTGACATTCTTTTTTCAAATGGTGAAAGTCTTTTCTTAAACCTCGATTTTTCACTTTGTACATTTTCATTTGCGGACCGCCAATGGGAATGGGTATGACACTGAGTGGGTAGTAATCTTTTGATGTTGCTAAACGAAAAGTGTCTAAGATATTTTTCGTATTTGAACCGAATTACATCTAGATGTTATTTATGCAGCATGGTGATGCCCACCTTCTGTTCTGTATTTTTACTGAAGCACAGTTTTGATCTATGAGCATCTCGTGGCGTATCCCCGGCAGTGCTGAGATTTCCCTGAGTCTTGAGTTGTCTTTTTTGTATATCACGTCACGACGAAGCGGCGGGCTGGCCACCCCTATTTGCTGAGTAGGGCTAAGGTAGCCCAGGCTGGGGGCCCCTACCACTCACTTCCTTCGGGCATATGGGACAAGGAAAGATTCCCTATCCACTTTTCCTTCCCTCCCAATCCCGACATATTTTTAAATAATAACTAAGTACAATAAGCATATTCTTCATGTTGTATATGTTTATGGGCGAAAGTCGCCTTGAACTAATGTATCGTATTTTTATGGGAATTCTCCACACGTAGTAACTTGATAGGAAATGAAATACTGACACTTCTTTATAATCACTTTGTATGGTGATCGTAAAGAAACGTCGGTACATCTGTTCATATATATGTGTATATGCGGTGTATGCTTGTGGTTAGGCGAGTCGAGAGTTAGTTGGGTACGTGTGGGATGATTTTGAAGATACTGACTAGCTGTTCGTTTATTTATGTTCATACCTCTATTGTTGTCTTTACAATAGTGCTCTTAAACAGTTTTTATGGAACTAACAATTAAGAAAGCTAAATAGAAATTAAGTAGTTACTTACGAAACGTCCCACATAGAAGCCTGCGATACATTTCCACTGACGCCTTGCGGTGTACCATTCTATGAGTGATAGCTTGATATCTGTGAAGGAAGGGAAAATACCTTATTTTTTTTTTATTTGGTAACTAAGATGAAACCGGTATCAATATGATTAGTATCAGAGGCGCGAACAATTACGAAGATATTACTGCACCTAAATTCAGATGAGATCTGTCAAGTTCTGGTTCCTTGATTACCTCGTACGGAAATCCCTTTCGCTACACGTGGAATCCGGGGACCCTCTCCCTCTCCTTAGCGAATCATCGTCATCATCCTCGAGACCGTCATAATCTGAGTCATGATTTTCGAGATAAGAGAACCCAGGGATTCGAACGTGCGGGGGAATAAATGGTGGAGGCAACGCATCTCTCCTCCAAGCCTATTAAAGTAATGACTTATTGTCAGTCATAGAAAACCAAATAGTTTTCTAATTCAAAAAACTGTCTATCAATCTATTACTCTGTTGATGATTTACAATTCGCAACTACAGGATGTTCAAAAAGAAACGCAACCCATTGGAGAATGCATTGTAACCTACTATTTTCTTTTCTACTTTGGGTTCCGTTTTCTTTAACACCCTGTATATTTCAAGTTGTAATTCCATTAAAATCTGTTGCAACAAAGGAACGCATTACTTATTAATGAAATTTAATCACTCACCAAAAGCTCGTCATTTGGAGAAACGTAGAGCCATGGACAAGAGCAATATGCTTCGGTGTAAACTCCTCTCTCATCATCGTTATCCCCGTTCCTTATGGGAGTGTCTCCTAATTCCAGACTGATGGAAGTCATGCTGGGTAGTGATTTGCAAAGATCGAGAACACTTTTAATATCCTAATATTATTCACCCGTTTTGTTATTCCACTCATCTTTGCATATATATTATGTTTTACACCGTATTTCATTTTAACACATTCACCTCCAGCACTTTTTAAGAAAGTAACCAGCCACCGCCAACATTTCTGCAAGATTTTACCCAACTACAAGGTCTCACCAAAAATTTGAACAAATATTAAAACTAAAGATATCTTTAAACAAAATATATCAAAATAAAGCTTAAAATGTATACGTTCAAGACGAGATTTCTCGTCTTTGGTGGTCAACTGATCTGTGTCAAAAGACGAGATTTCTCGTCTTTGGCGGTGAATGTGTTAATATATTTAGTCCAAATGATAAAACATTTAACGAGTTTTGGAATGTATATAGTTCATTGACTGGAGTTTGAAAAACGAAATATTGAACACGTTTTCTCTGAAACTCGATATTAATATTATTAAAAAGGAACTATTATTTATTGACTTCAAAACTATTCATAGAATGAAAGAAAGTAATATTAATTGAAGGTATCAAAGCTTCAGTTAAATGTTAGTATGTAAAATATAAACACAAAATACCACAAAACTTAGTAACACCTTCTAGATTGGATGTTTGTTAAGTGAAAACTGCAGCAAAAGCAGTTATTTAATTTATCACTAACAGAGCAATTATTATTATTATTATTATTATTATTATTATTATTAATAAAAATGTACTTTATATATTTTGAGAATTAATCTTTGAATCTTCAGAGAAATATTTTTTCTTTGAAAGGTTGTCCTCATAAGAAATATGAAAATGAACCCCAAAGAGCGAGGCAAATGACTGAATGATACACAAAAATAAATCTAAACTCTTTGAAGATTCTGTTAATATTGTTAATTGTACAACTTGCTAAGTAAACAAGTAAACCTCATAAATGTCGCCGTAATGCGGGTCATAGTTACTAATAATTAAATTTTATGTAGAAGATATGAGGTAAGGTTTATCAAACTGGTTAAAAATATAAAAAATATTTGTTAACATGAAAAAGATTCTTGCAAGCGGAAAAATGCTGAGTGATTTATGTTAAAGTATGTTAATTAAATTATGCAAGTAATGTAAGCATTTTATGAGAACTGCCCCACTGTAAGAGTGTATGGGTCGTAAGACTGATATATTTGGCACACCTTTCTGATCGCAAACTTACCCCCATTCTTTGACGTAAGCCGTTCTCTCTTCTGACCTTGCTCTGTGAGATGCAGTACGAATTCTCATGTCGCGCTCATGGCTTCTTCGTTCAAAAGATGAATGATGCGAAGGCGATGCTTTCAGAATGTCTTCCCTTGAAATTGCCCTTTCACCACACTGTAATAAATTTGAAATGTAAATTGTTTTGAAATGCGACACACGGAACATACTAAAATATCACTTAGTTTTGTATCTTAACGTGAAGATATTTCGAAGGCTTTTTGTTCAAAATTACAATGTTCTCTTTAAAATTTAAAAGGTAAATGATAAATTTTACTTCATAATATAAAAAAGTACAAATATAATTTGTAGTTTCTGTAAATGTAGAAGAAAACTACATTCCCTACTACTCTACCAGTGACATTTGCTAAAAATGTATAATTGGTGAGCGATTACAGGAATTGAGGCAAATGTGGTTGGCTCGCTTATTAGTTACGTTCGACAACTCACGTATTTAGCGTTAATTTTTTCCATAGAAATATACTGAATTGAATAACTCGAATATCCTTTACTGATAAAAAACAATATACTACTTTTACAACTTACAATGTCATAAATAATTGTGAAACTGAACTATTTGTTTTATGTTAACAATTAAATATTCCTTCGCCCGTTTGTGCGATTGTGTAGGGAATTTGGAAATTTTATCATAAGGTCAGATGAATTTTTGCTCATCCGCCATGATGGTTGGCAAGAAATCGCTTGCACTCTGCCCGACGATGTTTGGACTTTTTTGACTCTTTAGAAACGCAGTAATGTTAGTTTGCTTATCTGGTATAGTTTGCTCAAGGAGAGAAGTTAAAAATCTAGACTTTCGTTTTCTCAGTCTCCAAGGTTAAAAAGAGACGGAATGCTTGAATGTACAATTTTGGAAAAAAGTTCGACTAGAAATATAAAACTTCGAAAAAGCATAAAAAGTTAATAATTGGTAATATTCCGTTTTTCTTTGGATATTTTATTGTTTATGGTGGATATTTCTTTGGATATTTTATTGTTTTCCAAAACAAAGCTCATTCATTACTAATTATTATTTTTTATGCTTTTTTAAAAAATTTATGTTCTACGTGATCTTTGTCCCGAAACGTATATGTCCCAAAACGTATATTGGTTAAACAATAAGTAGTTGATATAAATGTGATATATATATATATATACACAGTATAATAAAAGTGAAAATGAGTGAAGAGGTATACATTCATTTTAAACGTTTAGGAAGTTGTGCTCTGCTTCCATCTTCAATTAATCATAAAATTGCTAAAAATTTTAGAAATAAAAGATATTTGTTTTTTCGTCAAAATGAACAAGGTAGCTAACGATAACATCCATGTCCCAAATCCTCCAAAGAAGTGTGTGTGGGAGAAGGGGGTAATAGCCCCAGACTGGGCTACCTTAGCCAGGGCATTTGTTGCATCCTTGCATCTCAAAATTATTTGAAAAATATTTGCTCTATCTACTAAATAATTAATTATTTATGGACATCTCTGAATCGGTTTGGTTTTAAAAATTTTACTCAACAGATTTGTGTAGTTATGTAATGAAAGAAATATCATACAAGTTGTTTCTTTGGTATTAGCATGCAAGGCATATAATAGAATAAATTACAATATTTTCCTTAAGAATTTAGAAGCGAATAATATTAATTTGTATCAATTAAATATATTGAACTTTTGGTACACTTACTAAATTCTTATAGTTAAACGAGTTAATATGTTTACGGAGTTTTTGATCCTTATGCGGAGTTAGACAAGGCCCCTTGCTCTCGTCTCTATTGTTTAATGTATATAATGAAAGTTTAACTACTTTTCTTAATAGATAATATAAGAATAAATACTTAGCCCATTCTAGTAATATGATATTAATATTGAATTAACAAAACAAGTACAAGAATTCAAGTATTCGGGGTCAAATTATCACTAGCTCCTTGAACGATGACTACCACATAAGAAAAATATATCGAAGTTTCTGTGTAAAAACAAATATAATAAGAAACTTCAAATTCTGTTAAAAATATAGATTACCATATTTCCCGGCGTATAACGCGCGCCCTAATTTTGAAGAGAAAATTATTTTGAAGAGAAAATTTAGGAAAATAAAAATTTAGGAAAAAATATACCTCCTACCTCACTTCACATGTACAATTTTAACGAGTTAATTTTAACGCAGGGTGATTTTTGGAGTATTTTTGGGGAAAAAAAAAGTGCGCGTTATACGTCGGGAAATACGATATTTTCTAAATAGTTGAGAATTATATTCGCGTAAGAATTCAACTGATTTCATTGTTACTAGAATTAAGGTTATGCATTTCCATTCCAAAAACTCAAAACAGTCAGCTAATATTATTTTCAAATTGAAAATTGAATTAACAGAACAAGTACAAGAATTTAAGTATTCGAAGTCAAATTAACACCAGCTCCTTGAATGATGACTACCACATATGAAAAATATATCGAAGTTTCTGTGTAAAAACAAACATAAGAAACTTCAGATTCTGTACAAGTGAAGTTAAATAAATTTTTGTTCGTCTTTCCTGCACTAATATTTATGAGCAGCAACTTTGGACCACTGTAATTATAAAAGACGTTCAGGACGAACCCTAAATTTCCTTTATAGCATATCCTTTAGAATGTTGCACAAGTTACCTCTGAGGTGATCAGTTTTGCAAATATTTCTAACTGTGATGTCTCTCAAGTCTACTTGAGGTAACTAGATGTGCTAAAAAAAACCTCCACACTCAACTAACGCCTTCATAGCTCAGTGGCTAGACCGCTGGTATAGTAAATCAGAGGTCGGGATTTCGATCCTCCCTGAAGGCAAAGTTATGGCGGGAAATAAAACTAATCCAATTAATCAAGCTATTCATCAGTACGGTATGTCTTCTAAACTTTGGACTTTATGCTATGAAAATATTTGTCTGCAGCTCCACTTAACATCGATATAATGTAAATTTTAATTTTTAGCTTCAGTTTTCACTCATACTATCTCTACTATTTTCCAAACGGAAATGAAAATTGTCCATCTTTAAATGTTCTTTGCGTAAATTATACCCTAAAAGCAGATTAATACAATTGTGGTACAAAGAGTAAGAAATGTTCAAACATCGAACAAACTGGGATTTCTTGACAAGCAATACGGCGGGTGAACAATCTTAATTATCATGTGACCTGTACGTCTTATGCAAATTCTTTATGGGCTCATTGGTTAAAAATTAGCCTCGGAACGAGAATGTTCCAGGTTCGATTCACACCATTTTCTCAGATTGAGTTGGACCAACCACCAACTCGTAATGCTTTGGATCAGGTAAATCTCGGAGTTGACGATCACTCTTCTCTGTGTGTGGTGGGAATAAGGGTTTTCAATGTTACCTTATGTTACATGTTAAATTAACATTTTCTTCTACATTTACAGTTACTAAAAATTTAGCTTACTTTCTTTGTAAATTAAAAGGTATCATTTATATTTTTAAATCATGCATACAAAACATTGAATCTCCATATTTTAACAAAACTTGCTTTGAATATATCTTAAAGTTAATGTATTGTTTATGTTCTGCGTACATAAAATAACATTTTACCTGAGTACAAGCTGCATGCGAGATCCATCTAATTGTTCATTACTTCCTCCTAGAAATACATTATCAGAACCAGGGCTAAAAGACCGTAGAGAGTCTGCTTTTCTTAGGTTATCTCCTGGTCCTAGTAAGCGTTCGTCAGCTCTAAGACCTTCTTTGGCATTACGATTCCAAAATCCAACACTTAAGTCTCCTGATCTTCTTCTCATTTCACCTGGATATACAATAGACGACTTTGGTTGTGGTTGGGAGGTTTCTGTGGTAACATGATCCGAAGTAATTTTCTCTGGTCTCGGACTACTTCGTAATGTTTCATGTGACGATGAATAAATTTCCCTCTGTTTATCGGCGTTCTCTAAATCATTCAGCGACTTTTTATGGCTTTCTTTTTTACGTTCATACTGGCTAAAAGCAGAGTCTTTCTTCTTAGATGGTGATTTATCTTCCTTCACACCTGAAGGGGTTTTTGTCCTTTCTCGAAACTTTTTTTCTGACTTCATACCCTTGGATAACACTTTTTTCTCGTCATAAGAATCATCAGATGTATCAACATCCAAAAATGCTTCTGGTGTACTCGGAGTCCTTATAGGTGTCCAATCTTCTAATCTGAATCCTTCGTGCATTGCTGGACTACGAACCATGCCTGGAGTCGAAACTTCTTCCGTATGACGTTTAACTTTTTCATTCCAATTTCGAGTCTCGGAAACCTTATCTTTTGTTTGTTTTTCCTGCAAAACTTCATTTGAAACCAGAGCTTCATTTGACCCGCTGAATATTTTTACGGACTTTTTACCTTTACTTTCATTATTCCTCGCTTTTTCTTCCTCTACCTCTGTTTCCAAGTCTTCATCATCCCAATCAAGAGTTGGACCATACATTGTAACGCCCGGAGGAAAATTAAGTTTCATTCCAGACTTTAGTTTTTCTCTTTCTTCTTCACTTAAGGAATGACGACGTACGGACTCTTCATCCACTTCGTCATCATCCATGTATTTTGAATACCTCCTTGAATCTTCTTTAGAGATCTTACCGCTTGAATATCTTTTTTTTATGGCTCCGGTTTTCGTTTCTTGAGGTGATATTTCATAGCTGTCTGTTTTTGGTAGCTCCATCTTTTTTTCTTTTAGATTTTCCATTGACTTGCTTTTGGTGTTTCGAGTATCTTCATTATCAATATCTATCCCTTCAGAATCTTCAATATATTTTCTAGCATTATAAGATTTCGGTGGTGAGGGAGCGTTTGGAGATATGCTACTAAAATTATCTATTTGAGAAATAATACTCCCACCTTCTTCATTCTCAATTTGATAACTAGCTGAAGTAGTTGTGTCTCCATCTGGAGAAGTTAAATCTTGAGCAGTATCAAAATCGCTAGTATGTCCAACTCCTACTGAACTAGCATCACTAGTTTCATGGGGTTCATGTAAACTCGAAACTGTATCAGCAGATGCTGGACTTACAAATTTAGGTATTAGGGCCTCATCTTCTAAAATATAATCTAATCTCGGTGGTGAAGATACATGTCTCTCTTCTGTCGGTAGAATTCTTTTGGTTTCTAAAGCTTCAGCACTATTTTCCGTTGCTGTAATATAGTCTTCAGAAGTTTCTGATTGGTCTGTATTAGTGTGAGAATCGGTTCTGGACAGATCAGATCTTGATGTAATGGTATTTGTGCCAGCTGATGCTGGACTCCTTGATGTTTCCTGTTCAGTAAAATGTGAACTTGAGGAATCTGATTCAGGTGAAGCTAGTTTCCTTACCTCATTTAATCTAATGTTAATATTTGCTGCAAAATCTCCATCCTGCAAATCTTGAACCATTTTTTCAATTGTTCCATCTTTGTCTCTTGTATCATTTTTTTCTTTTAATGAATCGGCGCTGCAGACAGAACTAACAATATCTTTATCCATCTCACTAGACGTTTTATTTAAAGACACTACAACTTGAGAACTATCTGGTATAACATTCTCACTTAAACTTGTCTGTTCATCAGATACAGAAGAAAGATTTGAACCGCTCACTGCAGCTGAAGTAAGTCTTAATTTTTGGAGATCTTCTTCTAAGTCTTCATCAAATGATTCACCTATAGGCGTACTTTTATGTTTTGTAGATGGCGTTGTTGCAGCGGATGATGGATCTGTTAAATGAAAACTTCCATTTTCGGAATCTGAAGCGAGGTGAGGACTAGTTCCTGATTGAACATTTAATTGTTGTAAGACAGTCACTTGACTTTCACTTACTGATTCTTCTAAATGATCTCCAGTTTCATGAACTGAACAAATATCTGTCATACAACTTGTCTCTATTGGAGAAACTTCTTCTGTTGGAGCGATATCTGATGTCGGGGACTCTTCAGCTTTTAAGAGTGATATTTCAGCCTTTAGTAAATTATTTTCTTCTAATAGTTGATCATTCTCCTTTTCTCTAAAAAATTTTTCGGTTTGAAACTCTGAATGTTCAAATCCTCTCAGTTCAGTGTCATTAGGGAATGACAACCTCCTCTCATCAGGTTGCCTTGATATATTCGAACACACAAATTGTTCATGAAAGACATCTTCATCCGTGTCTTCACCTAATGAGTCTTGACTAAATATGCGGCTATGAGATAAGTCGTAAGAACACTCATCCACACAAAGCGGTTCAATAATATCTTCTTCCCTACTATGGCCATTTATATCTACATCCATATATCCTGATGCCATACTTAAAGCTTTTCTTTTCTCTTGTAAAATCTGTCCCTCTGACATTGTTTTTGTCAAAACCCTTCTAGCTCTAGATGGTGAACAGACAAGAATATCTTCATCTGAGTCATGCCCGAAATGGCATTTACAGCGATTAATAATTTCACTTTTGATACTTTCAGATGACTCACCATTATGTAAATGATGAAATGAATGGCTGTGGCATGATGGGAAATCCCAAAGTGAATGTTCTGTAGGGTACAAAGGTAGCACCTGAGGTATTGATTTTGCTGGTGGAGGTGGTGGAGGAGGCAAGCCATCTAGGTCATAAATCTCATAATCTATTCCTTCGTATCGAGCAGCCTCAGATAGACTCTTCACTAATCGACGTCTTCCTTCCATTCCATTTGTCTGCGCTGCTTGAGACACCATTTCAGTCTGGAAAAAGTCACCTTTATTGTATTTCATCAACAATTAAAACAAAGTTGAGAGCAAATTTTAATGTACGAATCTACTATTGGTTACCACAATCAAAATTTACTGAATTGTAAGATAGGAAGTGTATCCTGACTGTTTTTATTATTTATAAAATTGTTCGTATTTACTCTTAATTACAGATAAAAAGATGTTCCAAGAACTTACAAATAAAAGAAGTTGAGGGAAGTAACAATTATAAACGAAGTTTGCAATTTAATTGAATACAAATATGTAACATAAAATAATGAAAACTTTGCGTTGAATATATAATTATAAGTACTGTATATAACTTTGAGACAGACTCACTTAAACAAAGAACTCTTGGGTACTTAATACATAACTAAAATAACTTACATACAACAACAATAACAAAGTTATACATAATTAGTTTCACTACCATAGTATCGTGTGTTAGTCATATTTCTCGATTTTATGTTAGTAAAAGAACGCATGCCATTCATAATATGCAATTACAGGAAAAGTTGATTGCATTCCTGATGTTAAGCTGACACCTACCTTGTCGCTTCTTGGACTAAGAGCTAAATGTGGGAGGGATTTCCTGACAAGAGCAGGATCTGTCTGTGTCGCTTGAGTCCTCATACAAGTTCGTTTCATCTTTTCTGAAGAACAGAAGTAAGTAGGTTGGCAAACTCTGTTACACTCCAAATATAATTACCTCCTTCTGATCAAATTAAGTATATTTTAATATTTCTTATTAGATTCTAATCGAATGCTTTATATTGTTAAAAATAAAAGTTAATACTACTTTCATTAAATTATAAATTTTTATCTACGTGTAAACGAGTTCTATGCAGTTCTACTTGTAAACACCTAATGAGAATTAGTTGTCATGAAACTCAAGCAAACTATTCTATTCATAACAAATAATGCATTCATAATGTATAACTTTAACCAATTAATTATTTATTTTTCTTCCTTGACTTACGATTATATTATAACCTGAAAGGGTTATAGATTTATTGTCATTAAAATAGTTTGGAGAAACGTTCGTATATTATTTTGTATTGTGTTAATTATATGTATGTTCCGAGTAGTTAAGTACTAGTTACAGTCTCCTTTCAATTTTTTATAAATGTTGCATTTAGTCTTATCAACCGAATGATTACTAATTACTTATGAGTACATAAGTAAGTGGGGAATTATTTCCTTTGCATGTCGCAGTTTTATTTTTGGGATTAATAAGAAAACAGTTTATCAGGCAAAGCCAAAAGAATATCAAACCAAGGGTTATTTATCCAATACAGGCAGTCATTTTTGTATTTGTTTTCTGGATAGAAGATTCAAGTTAGTTTCAAAGATAGTAAAAGCAAGTTACTAGAACCAGAGAAGGGCTATTAGGGGAGGTCAACAGGTCAATTATACTGACCTTCCAAGTCATTAGTTGTGCAATCTCTTCGTTCTGGTTTCTTATGCCGAGATCTTGAATTCTTGTCAAATGTGTTTTGACTTCGTTCATTATCTAAACATTCTCGCTCAGCACTTCTGCCATAACTGCTTGTATATTTTTCATTAATTTTTTTTTCTTGTTCCCGGTTCTCTTTTTCCCAATGCATTTCTGTTCCAGCTTTATCTGCACTTTTATCAACGTGGTCATCGTATTCCAATCTCCTCTGGGTTTTCGTTTCTGATGGTTCATTATTTGCTTTTTCTTGCTGAACATCATATGTTTTACTTTCTTTTCCTTCAGTTTCTGGGAGGCCTATTTGCTTTCTTCGTACCCTTGGCCTTGGCCTTCGCCTACGATTTTTCTTTGGTGTGGAACAGCTACCGGCGATTGGTTGATCTTCCTTGTAATCACTGAAGACATCGTTGCCAAACTCATCATGGTCATAACCTCTATTATTTTTGTCAAATTTGTTATTTCGCTCATTTTGAATTTTAGAAAAGGTTTGAACAGTGGAAGAAGGAAGATAACCTCCATTTTCATACCGAGATTTTTTCCACGTCTTTTTTTCCTTTGCATAAGGTGGTGTATTGTAATGATAATAATAATAATCGTCGTAATAATAATGATAGGAGGGATA
The DNA here is from genome assembly GCA_023014485.1 of Bathynomus jamesi. Classification (NCBI taxonomy): domain Eukaryota; kingdom Metazoa; phylum Arthropoda; class Malacostraca; order Isopoda; family Cirolanidae; genus Bathynomus; species Bathynomus jamesi. Next base: position 251,771 of record JAJOZX010003059.1, on the reverse strand, counting down.
GGGATACATATTTCGATTCTTGTACGAAAAACCATTAGGCCGTTTTGACTGATAAGTTTTATAAGTATTCTGCTTCTTAACTTTGGGCTTTGCACCATTTTCTTTTGCGGATGATTCCGCCGTAGACTTCATTAAATCCTTTTCTTTGAAACTGTCTTTATTTTCATCATTTCTTATTGCCTCATTATGTATGTTTATATTTGTTTCACTTTTGGGGCTCATTATATCTGTCATACTGTCCTTGTTTTTACAATCATCGACATTAGTTTCTTTTGTTTCACTTATTCGACTATTAGAAGAATGTTCAAGTTCATAATTAGTTACTTCATCATTAAATTCATTTCTGAAATTCCAGTCGGTTTCTTCCTCTTCAAGCCACTCTGAAAGTTCAATTGTTTTTACTCTTTTAGTCTTGTCAGTTTCACGTGACTTGTTTAATGAATTAGAACATTCATTCGTAGCATTATCATTATCTGCTTCTAAAACTGTATTATTGCTTTCTTTACGATCAGTTTCTGGAGCAACATTTTGTTGTTTAAAAATATTAATCTGCTTCAATTTATTTGAAAGTATTTTAAATGCATCACAAGAAGGCTTTGGCGTATCAAGATTAATTTCTTGAAAGTCACTCTGGAGAGTCATTTCACCAGTTGAGCAGTCAAAGGCGTCTTGCCTAACCAAAGGACTAATTCTGTCTCGTTTTGATCCAGAAGAATTGTCACTACTAATTTCTACCATTTTATTTCTAACATCTAAAATGGTAGATCTAATTCCTTCATCGCTTTTTGATGCCACCGTCTTTGTATTTACTTCTTTAAGCAACACATCTTCATTCTTTTTATCTGATAAAGATAAATTTTTCTTTGCTAAACTTCTTTCTCCATCACTTTTTAATACTATCGCCTCTGGATGCGTACCTTCATGCAATATATCTTCATTCTTCTTATCTGGTAAAGATAAATTTTCCTTTTCCAAACTCCTTTCTTTATCGCGCTTTGATACTATCGTCTCTGGATGTGTATCTTTATGTAGTACATCTTCATTCTTCTTAGCTGATAAAGATAAATTTTCCTTTTCCAAACTCCTTTCTTTATCGCGCTTTGATACTATCGTCTCTGGATGTGTATCTTTATGTAGTACATCTTCATTCTTCTTAGCTGATAAAGATAAATTTTCCTTTTCTAAACTTCTTTCTTCATCGCTTTTTAACACGATTGTCTCTGGATACGCGTCTTCATGCGATCCATCTTCATTCTTCTTATCTGATAAAGATGAATTTTCTTTTTCCAAACTTCTTTCTTTATCGCGCTTTGAGACTTTCTTCTCTGGATGCGTATCTTTAAACAGCCCATCTTCATTTTTCTTATCCGATAAAGGTGCATTTTCCCTTTCCAAATTTCTTCCTTTATCACTTTTTGATACTATCGTCTCTGGATGCGTATCTTCATGCAATCCATCTTTATTCTTCTTATCTGATAAAGGTAAATTTTCCTTTTCCAAATTTCTCCCGTCATCGTGCTTTGATAATATCGTCTCTGGATGCGCATCTTCATGCGATCCATCTTCATTCTTCTTATCTGATAAAGATAAATTTTCCTTTTCCAAACTTCTTTCTTTATCGCGCTTTAAGACTATCGCCTCTGGATGCGTTTCTTCATGCGATCCATCTTCATTTTTCCTATCTGATAAGGATAAATTTTCCTTTCCCAAACTTCTTTCTTCACCGCTTTTTGAGACTATCGTCTCTGGATGCGTATCTTTATACAGCCCATCTTCATTCTTCTTGTCCGATAAAGGCGCATTTTCCCTTTCCAAATTTTTTCTTTCATCACTTTTTGATACTATCATCCCTGGATGCGTATCTTCCTGCAATACATCTTCATTCTTCTTATCTGATAAAGATAAATTTTCCTTTTCCAAACTTCTTTCTTCACCGCTTTTTGAGACTATCTTCTCTGGATGCGCATCTTCGTGTAATGCATCTTCGTTATTTTTATCTACCAAAATCAGACTTTCCTTTTCCAAATTACTTTCTTTAACTTTCTCTAACACTTTAGTTCCTATATTTGCTTCTTCATGCAATCCATCATCACTTTTGTTATCTAATAAAATAAAGTTTTCCTTTTCCTCATTCTTGGTATTATTTTTATTCGTTTCTATTGGCTTATCGTCTAGTCCCTGACTAATAGTAGCATTCTCTAATGAACATAACGATATTTTGCTAACAGAAAAATCATTTTTATTTTCAGTGGTGGATTTATTTTTGTGAATATTTCCATTAAAAATATTATGTTCTTCACAGTCTTGAACTTCATCACTGATAATACTCGTTTCCTCAACTTTCTCAATGTTATTATTATTATTATTATTTTCGTTCTTTGTCTCCAGGACTTCTGAGTTATTTTCCAGAAATTTAATTAGGTCTTTTATATTTCTACCTTCGTTTTGGTCGCTTAATTTTTCCGTTTCCAAACGTGTATTGTCGCTAACATTATTATTTTTCTTATTTTCATCTTCATTCTCATTAACTTCAACTTCTGCATCACTACATTGACATTGACATTCAAAATTATAGGAAAGTTTTTCCTTCATTTCGGACAAAGTTCCGTTATTATCCCCTAATGATATGTTGTCTTCTACACCATTAGATGTTTTTTCATCATATTCTTCATCCTTTTGATCCTTAGGAACATCTCGACAAATTTTCTCAACTTGATATTTATCTTCTATATCTCTGATTTGTATTGTCATTTGTTTGGACATTATATGAAAATCTTCGTCAAGTGATTCTGCCGAAGAACTATTTACGAAAGAAGAATTATTATGTTCGTCAATAGAATCTACATTTCGCACCTTTGTTTGTTTATTAAAAAGTTCTGCTGAAGAATCTTCGTTGTGATTTTTACCCTCTTCTGATTCTTTAATATCAGTATTAACAAAGGAGCTAGCTTCGTTAAGTTCGTTCTCTTCAATACTGTTGGTAACTACCGGTACCGTTGTAATATCTTTAGTCTCTGGGGTTGTAATTGGCCAGTTGTTTGTGTTAAGCGTAACACCAGTTGACGAAGGACCTTCTGAATTATCACGAATCTCCCGTTCCATATTTACTTCACGATCAATATTTTGTAAGCTATTAGAACGTTCCTTCGTAATAGCTTCTTTTCCTGTAAATTTATCAGTATTTTCTCATCCTCGTCACTTGAGTCGGATGATTTATAATATGAATCCGAGTTATTTTCTTAGATTTATTGCGACTGACATTAATAGAGAATTGAAATGTTTTTTGGGGTTCTATATGAAATAAAGTTTTCTTAAATTTTGTTCATTGTTACTGGTTCGTTTTAGAAAATTACTGCACTGGTCATCTGTACTGTTGGTATCTTCATCATCGGAGTAGCTTCTCCTACGATAGTAAACAAATGCTTCTCTTTTCCTGAATTTTAACGAACTATTTCTTCTACTCTGATTAGATGGAGAATTTGCATATCTATATGGTATGAAATCCATCTTATTTGCAACTAAGTTTGGACTAGATAACGTAGATCTGGGTAAACAATGACTAGATAACGTAGATCTGGGTAAACAATGATTCTCTGTATGAATTTCCTGGTCGAATTCTAACAGTCGAGGAGTCGATATATTAAGATAAGCAAGAGCTTCGGGAATGTTAACGTAAACAGGATCTCTCGCTTCTCTTACGCTTACATTATCTTGAAATGCTTCTGGAGCATCGCTATTAATTTCATAATCCGAAAAACTTGTCTGTGTACAAATGGAAGACTTAACAATCGTATTAATTTTTTTCATCGAGTTCGAGGGAGATTTTCGGTTAGAAATATTTGATGCAATCGTGCTCCGAGACCCACGAGAAGTATTTACATTTTTTGTAAGTTCGGCATCCGTTTCTTTGTTCTTATCATTATTATCTTTAGTGTTCTTTAACTTCTTAAAAGATCCCCTTTCGCTGCGCAGTGATTTGGTTTCATATTTATTTGGATTATCATATTCACTTGGGCTAATAGCAGGATTTGATCCAAATGCTTTAGATAGATTAAGTAACGAAGATTTTATGGACTGTTCTTTTGCCTGAGCGAATTTCTTCAATTTTATGCCTTTGACGTTTAAGTTCTCCGAAATCAATTTATTTAATGAACTCTTAAATGTTTCTTTCGTGTCACTATCGTCGTCATAATTGTCATAAAAGTTTTGGAGCCTTTTACACTTGGTTTGTACTTTGTTCACAAATGACTCATAAATCTGTGTCGTAGCAAACTTTATTTTTTTCTCAGATGTTGGTGTGTTTCCCTCATTTCCCTTAAAGTTATGTTTGCGTGGTTTATGTTCGTAACTACTCCTTGTTTCGTAACTTGATTCGCTCTCCATAGGAGTAGAATGAATTATGGGTTTCAATTTAACTTTCGTGGGATGGACAAACCTGTCACCAGCAATTAAATCACAATTATTTGTAAATACATCATTATCTTCCGAATCATCGTACTCGAAAGAGGTTTGAGTAGATGTTTCGACCTTTTTTACCTTTCTAACTTTCTTTTTAAAAGAATTAGACGACATGATCGATGAATCTGTTGGAATTTTCTTAAGTGTATCGGAAGAAGAGAATGGAGGACTTTGATTCTGAGTTGTTTTTCGCAGGGTGCCTGATGACGTTTGTTTTTTATTTTCACTTTTAGGGGATGGCGTCAGCTGCCCTCTCATGTATAGATTTGATACGCAGTCATTTATAGCTTCGAATTTACGAATTACTTCTTCTTCTACCTGAGATGACTTGCTACTAACTGTTTTGTCTAATTTTCTATCCTTATGAGTTTGACGCTTTTCTTTTTCCGCAATGACGGTTTTGTTAAATTCATTATTTTTTATTTCCTGTTGGTTTTTATTAGATCGGTGACCTTGATATGATTTCTTGCTTTCTTTTTCTGACTGTGTACGGGCATTTAGATTGCCACTGATTACGTTACTTTTAGATTTTGTTGGCTCGCTTAATTTATGTTTTTTAGGTTTTTTATGTTCTTTCTTGAGAGGTTTTACGCTTCTATGTTCATTTCCTACTACATACAAAGTTCCTGGATTTGAAAAAGAACTATCTTCTTCTTTGGATGTATTGGGGAAATAATTCTCTTGAAAGTCAGTACGATCAAACTGCTTATCTTCTTCTATGCGTAATCTGGAAACTTTATTTGAAATGTAATCTGAGGCTGGATCTATTATGGAGTCCTTAAATCCATACTTTTTATAATTCGACGTTTTTTTCACTGTAAAAGATGCCGAAGGTCTCAAAGGTTTAGCAGATACCACACTCCTTGAACGTTGGGAATCGGATCCACTTAGGGTTAGACTCGCGGTACTTTTGTAAAGTTTTTCTGAATGTAAACTTTCAGAACTCGATTTGTCTATTAGGAAACAAAGATTTCCAGTAGCAAACGACTCGGATCCCTTTGCACTACGTTCAGAAAAGTCTTCGCTGAATACCAAGAAGCCATTTCTGTCCTCAAGGAAGTTTTCGTTGAAAATACTTTGGGTTTCGTTACGTGATGAATTACCAGTTATTTCGAACGTTAAATTATGTGAAGAGGATATTGTCTCTTGTCTTTCCTCTTCATCTTCTTCATATTCGTCATCATCTTGATAACCGCTAAAGGACGCTTCTTCTTCATCATCCGTGATCGTGTCCGTTGTTTGAATATCTTCCTGCGTCTCGTGCGTGTTACCCATTTTCTTCATTTTCTTCTTCTGAAGAAGGAGAGAACTAACGTTGGGTGAGTAACGCTTTTTATTTGGTTCTTGATCATTACATTTGTCTGTTGAATACTCTGAGTTTTCTTCTCTTTTTTCGTTAATCTTTTAAGCTTTGGTTTGGTCAAATTATGTTTTCTATTTCCGGCTTTGCCTGATAAATAAAATATCAAGTTTCACTTCATTTTTTATCATAAGATTAAACACAAATAATAAAAGAGACTAAGTAATATTATTTAATATTTGATATATAATTTTCTTTAATATATACAGTATATTAAAATCCAACCAGAAATGTGGAAATAATTTATAAGATCAGATTTCTTAGATTTTTAAAAGAAATCAGATTTCCGTTTGTTTTGAAATTTATGAAAATAATTTATAGTCCATAAATCTAAATACAATAAATGACAACAATAAATTCTATAAGGTATATAACCATTATGCGATATTCTATGTTCCTAGTCTTAATTTCGTGTGTATATATATATATATATATATATATATATATATATATATATATACAGACCCTGGCCAAATTATTAGACTCAGTGGCTGAAAATTTTCTTTAATGAAACCACCTAGATTTTTTCCATTTTATATTTATTTTTTCGTATATTAGGAACTTCTAAATTATTTGCAACTTTCTTCTTAACATAATGTGTGAGTGTAGATGTGAGTGTCAGTCTTGAGAGGGGGGGGAGGCCAAAGGGGGAATGTGGTGATAAGGAAATCTAGCCTTGCACGTCATCTGTAACGCCTTGTGTTGTTTACCATTTATTACAGTTTCATAGCACTCTTTATACTGACTGGATGTTGTTTCACAAAGAAGCTTAAATTTGCTTAAATTAATATACTCTTTTATGCTCTACTATAGTTTAGTGTGTGAAATTTTAACTGTACCTTGCTACTTTTCAGATTTGTTGAGTTATTTTTTTTTCTTGTTCTAATTGATAATATGGGCCGATTGTGTGATATTACGCCACGTAAAAAGGCGCAGATTAGTGGTTTATTGATTGCTGATACTTTTTCACAAAAAGAGATAGCACGTAAACTGAATGTCTCAATCAAGTGTCCGAAGAATCTCGTCAGTCCAGTCAGTCTCATCAGTGAGTCTGATAATTTGGCCAGGGCCTGTATATATATATATATATATATATATATATATATATATATATATATATGGGGTGATCCATAAATTCGGTCCCCATGTGGAACATTTTTTTAATTCCCTACATGTTCAAACTGCAGGCTGTGAAGCCGTTTACATATGGCAATTCTGTTGCATGAACAACTACGGACGTTGCGAAACATTCTAGTAGGGACATCGGCACTCTATCCATTTTCCAGGCATTGTATTAAACAACCCGTTGCAAACATGTCAAGTACAGTCATGGCCACGCACCAGTGAGGAGTTAAAGGTAAACATTAGAAAGGAGTGTGTAAATGTCTCTACTAGAATGTTACTCAATGTTCGCAGTAGTTTATATAAAAAAGTTGATATATGTAAAATGCTATAGAGCTTGCAGTTTGAATATTTAGTCCAGGGGTTCTTAACCTGCGGTCCATGGCTCATTATATAGGTGGTCCAAAAATGGTTAAGAACCTATGCTTTACATGAATGAGCGGTTTATTTTCAGTTATTAATAATTAAATAATGTGTCTACCATCTCCCACCACTACCCACAAACAGGTATGGCCCACAGACCAAATGGGCAATGCAAAGTGGTCCACGTGCAAAAAAAAAGGTTAAGAACCCCTGATTCAGTCAATTACTAAATATTCCATATGGCGACGGACATTTGGTTCAGTATATATATATATATATATATATATATATATATATATATATATATATATATATATATATATATATGTGTGTGTGTGTGTGTGTGTGTGTGTGTGTGTGTAACTTACTTACTTTGAGTATGTTTGAACAACTGTTTAGTGTCGACCTCTGTTTGACTACTGCAAAGAAAATAAAAACGAAGACCGTTTTTGGCTCAAACGGTCCTCCTCATATCGCTTTAGAAAATTAAAGTGCGGTACACTGAGACTAGAATTTTCATTAGGATTATGAGCGGTCAGTCACCGAATACTCCTAATGAGTAATTTGTCATCAAAATGATGAACAGTCACTTATTAGGGACGCTTGATGATTCTTTTTCATCAGTAATATATATATTTACATGAACAATGTAGATATTAAAGTATACGTACTAACAGCAATAAGAAAGAAAATCTATACAAAACTCTGCTAAATGTCATCCAACGCATGCAGTTGACACAGCTGGAAACCCCCGAGCCAAATAAGAAAGAGATAAATATAGAGGGCTTCAACTTACTAAGAGCGGATAGAACAACGAGACGTAAAGGTGGCTGTGCTATATATGTACATGAAGGTCATATGACAGAGACGATAATAAGTAAATCAAACAGCTTTGTGAAACGCTTAGCAGTGAAAATAGAAAAAATAAACGTGATACTAATAGTCATCTATAGACTTCCAAACACCCCAACCGAAAAATTCTCGGAGGCCATTGATAATATCAGAAAGCTAATAAAGGCCATAAACCCTCCATCCCCCAATATAATGATCTGTGAAGATTTTAACTTCCCATTTATAAAATAGAAAAAGGTGGATAGGAATATATATATATATATATATATATATACACCAGGACAAGGGGGCACAAGAGAAGACCAGGAGCAAGCAAAAACGTTGATGGCTCTCACAAATGAGTTTATGCTGACACAGGAGATAAAGAAAATACTAAAAAAATAACTGCCTAGATCTGGTATTCACGAATAACACGAACTTGATTGCTGTTATAAAAATAACCCCAACCATTATCTCAGACCACAACTTAATCGAGATATCAACAAATATGACAACATTAAAAGACAATACACATATTGAGGAAAGAAGTAAATTTGGGGCCTTTAACTTAAACTCCAAGACTATAAATTGGGAAGCAATGAGATCGCACATGGCCCAAATAGAGTGGAGAACAGTTTTGAGAATAAAACAACTGAATAAATGAACAACCTTGGAAGAAAAAACGCTGAGCCAAAAGTAAAGAGGAGCTGGCTAGAGAGGCAAAAGAGAAGAATATTCCGCAAAAGAAAGAGAGTGGAGGCGAAGTTAGCCAACTACGGAGATAATGCCAGGAAAGTAATACAAGAAAAACTGGAGGGTATCGATAGGGAAATACAAGCGCTAATTAAGGACCATACAGAGAGGGAAGAGGAAAAGGCGGTAGAAGCAATAAAGGAAAATCCAAAATACTTCTATAGCTATGCGAAAAGGAAAACGAAAACGCGCGCCGCTATTGGGCCCTTAACGAAGAGAAATAATGAACTAACCGACGATCCAAAAAAAGTATCTGAAACATTGAGAGCCCAGTATAAATCAGTTTTTAGTACCCCAAAAAGTGACAAAGCGATACCTGACATCGATGCATTCTTTGAAGAGAAATTGCAAGGAGAGTGTATGACAGACTTTGATTTTACCCCAGAAGATGTAACGAGAGCTATAGGACAAATGAAACCACATTCAGCTGCAGGTCCGGACAAATGGAACGCATTATTGATTAAAAACTGTACAAATTAAATAGCTATACCTTTATACTGGATATGGAGAAGATCCCTAGACACTGGGGAAATACCGAGTATTTTGAAAAGAGCAAACATTGTCCCTATATATAAAGGAGGGGACAGATCTCAAGCAAAGAACTATAGACCAGTGTCATTGACGTCCCACCTCACGAAAGTATTTGAAAGAATAGTTAGCGAGAAAATTTATGATTTCTTGGAGACACTGGAAAGATTCAATGAAAATCAGTACGGATTCTGATCAGGTAGATCATGCCTATCACAACTAATAGAACACTACAACAATATTCTAAATGCACTTGAAGGCAATGACAACAACGATGTCATACACACAGACTTTGCTAAAGCTTTCGACAAATGTGATCACGGAATAATAGCACATAAAATGAAATATATGGGAATAACAAGCAAAGTGGGAAGATGGATCTACAACTCCCACAGAGAACGTCTACAGGTCGTCAAAATTCAAGGTATATCATCATCAGAATCAGAAGTACGCAGCTCAGTACCACAAGGGACAGTACTGGCCCCACTCCTGTTCATCATCATGCTAACAGACATAGACAGCGGAGTAAACAGCAACAGTATAGTAACATCATTCGCAGACGATACAAAGATCAGCAGAAAAATCAGCGATGTAAATGAAGTGGAGGCCTTGCAGAGGGACACGAACAAAATATACCAATGGTCAGAAGAAAACATAACATTTAACACCGAGAAATTTCAGCTCTTGAGATATGGTAGAAAAGAGAAATTTAAACAGACTGCATATTATGCTCCAGATAGACAGGAAATTCAGAGAAGCACGAAAGCGATCGATCTGGGGGTAATAATGACCGATGATGCGAAATTCGAAACACAAAATCAGATAGCAATAAATAAAGCAAAAAGAGTCGCGGGACAGATACTAAGAACGTTCAAAAGAAGGGACAGGAAAGTAATGATTCCCCTGCTAAAAACGCTGATTATACCAAAACTTGAATACTGCTCTGTTTTGACGTCCCCATATATGAAGGAAGAAACTAATAAACTAAAAGAAACGCAGGGACATTTCACAGCCAAGATTAATGGCTGCAAAGAATTCAACTACTGGGAAAGACTACGTAAACTAAATCTGTACTTCCTGGAAAGAAGAAGAGAGAGGTACACCATAATCTACATATGGAAAATGATCGAAAAACTAGCACCAAACCTCAAACTAAACCCAATTACCATTCAAACAACACTGGAAAATAGGAAAGACAGAATATGTATTGTTCCCAAATTGAAGGCCCGATAAGGGACCTCCTCAACACTGAAGGAAAATAGCTTAGTTGTCAGGGGGCCAAGACTTTTTAACCAGCTTCCAGAGGACCTCAGAAACGTTACAGGGGTCAAAGTTGAAGTCTTCAAGAGAAGATGGAGAGCGCAAGAAAGCAACTCGCTCCTCCATCAAGCCAGACCTAGAGGCGGGGCCACCAGCTTGACCTTCGTGTGAAGAGAGACCAACGCACGGAACAGCAACGAGGTTAACGAGGTTATAGGTACCTTAATGTTGCCTGTCCGAGTGGGCATAGTAGTGGCTCACAGAATTCAAATCTTCACCAATACCGATTCGAACCCCACCGAGGTAATAAAAAATCAGTCAGGTGGGTCATAAACTGGCACTGCGCTCAGGCCCACTAATGCTGCCACTTGCTCTACTTTCTGTATTATCGTCACCAGTATCATCGGGGTTCGAACCCACGACCTCAGGAGGGCTTATACAGAAACGGTGTTACCCACTAAGCTACGGGCGCTGGCCTCCCACGAGATAATATAAATTTGTATCTGAAGTATTAAAGTGAAATTAATGTTAGTATGTTCCTCTGGATGGACATATAAAAATTAATTTGCATGTAATCACACTAGGTCAGTGAAGATTAACTGAAAGGTCAATTAATTGATATTTCCTCCAATAGATGGCGCCACCCAATTCGAAGTTATTTTCATCAAGGAATGAGTTCGGTGAAAGTTATTTCATCAAGGAATAAGTTCGACGAAAATTATTTCATCAGGCGTAAAAGTTTGATAAAATTATTGTCATCACCTGAGAGCACTTGCTCGATCAAAGAAGTTTGATCATCTTCATGAAAATTCAAGTCTCAGTGCAAAACTTCTGGAGACCAGCTCCAGAAAAGTTAAAAATAAACATACTGACAGCCAAAGAACAATTAAAATTGAATAGGAAGCGAAAAAAAGCGCAAAACAAAAAAGCCAGTTAGTAAGTCTATTTGGCTGGTGTAGAATACACGAACTAAACACGAGGGATGGTAAGTACATAAACTAAGCATTTCTTAAGTTTTGGAACAAATTTCAAAATATTTAAAGTAAAAGTATTCAAGTCACACGCCTTCTTATTAGTACTGAAATTATTAGAATTGTGAATGCAAAAAGATTCCATCATTTTCCTCTCCTCAAAATTCAGAATCAGTTAAAATTTGAGTATTTGTAAAATCAAATATTATGTTTGAACTGTCGCGTATGTTATATACATCAATGGTTTCCACTATGTGACACTAAGAACATGAACCAAGGAAGTAAATAAATTAATTCTGAATAGCAGAACAATGTCGCTCTGTACAATGTCGGCATACATAAGGTCGATCTAATCTGCATAATGTCAACATGCATAATATCGATACTAAAATGTTAGTTTAAATTAACTCAGATTAGGTTCAGTTGGGTTAAAGTTACGCTAGATTAGGTTAAATCTGGTTAGATTAGATTAAGTCTGGTTAAGTAAGGTCAGTAATTTTCATTGAAAATCTGAAACTTAGTTTAAAATCTGAAATCCATAGACTTGCATAACATCGAAAGTCGACATTATGAAATTCGACTTTGTAATTAATAAATTGCTTAGAATTATTATAATATTTTTACCAAAAAGGGAACTTAATAATTAAGAATTCGTCCGATAGACCTATTTTTTACTATTTATTGTAACACAACGCTTTCGAACTCTTAGCTGCATGCGATCTCTTCTCACTCTGATAGTAACAAAGAAAGGTGTCCTTTAGGGGTTATTTCTAAGACTTTATAGATTCTTTGATGCTTGTATTTTAGAAGTAGAATTATATATTATTAAGCTTTTTATTAAATTAGGGTACAGTGAGAAATTGATTTCGTTTGCTCTTGTTTCCGCTTAAAAAAATTAATGAAAGGATATTTGAGTTTTAGCTTTCCTGGATCTGGTTTCCAGAAATTTTACCTTTTTCAAGTTTGAATTGAGGTGGATCGTTTGAGCCGAAACGGTTCTTCGTTTTTTATTTTCTCTGCGGGTTTTTAGTTTTTCCTAATTTGTGCGGGAAGTGCATATATATATATATATATATATATATATATATATATATATATATATAGTGTGTGTGTGTGTGTGTGTGTGTATTACTAAACTACAGGGTGTCTCAGAAGTCGCGCACCATTGGCTAATATAGCTTTATTCAATTTATTTATTTTAAGATAGCTTTTTGATTAATTGTACATACTATTACTTTTATTATTCGAACATTATCGAACATATATTGTAATTAAACATCACTTATAAACCATTTCGACTCGTAAACCTCGTAAATCTGAATAAAGCCTATGGTGCGCGACTTCTGAGACACCCTGTATATCGTGGGATAATTGTTTCACTGTTAATATTCAAAATTAAAACCTACTTTTAATGTTTAGTTTATTTACTTTGTATAAATATATGAAAACATAATATCTTATTAATTTTTCAATTTGAAAAGAGAGAGAGGAGAGAGAGAGAGAGAGAGAGAGAGAGAGCAATGAATAAGGTTACTTGCATAGTTTATTCGTAAATATTTTTTCAATTACTGCATTTTAGTCTCATCAAACGTTTACCTTGCATAAGAGCTTTGGTTAGAACGGGAGCCAGAAGCTGATCTAAGGCCTTTTGCTCATAGTATTCGGGCGACCTTGGCCCATCTAAAAGCCTTTCTTGGTTCTTAGATTCCGCAGATTTTATGCTATCTTTAGGGCTGTCTGGACGATTTAAAAGAGGATCACTCGTCTCATCCAGAACTCCGACAGTGGCTGACCGACTGCAAAGGAACAAACAGGATTGATGTACTAATGTTTAGGAAATAAAATGACCGAATTTTCGAGCTCTCGTTATTCATTCCACGTGACATTTTATTAGCAAATGACCCGTTAGTCAAGTTAATTTTGGTATAAGGATTAACTAGGATAAGTCAAGTTAGGTTATGTTGGGTTCAGTTAGGTTATCACAGGTGTCGTTAAATATCCGTCGAAGTTACTTGTACGCATGTTAAGTTTAATTAATAGTGAAAAGATTACTTAAACACTATCAAGAATTTAGTGACCTTAATTTGACAGACTTGAATAAGCGATTTACATCTTCGCTCTCACCCTGTAGGTCAAATCGGCTCAGATCGAATCGTGATGAAACTCAGTTAAAAAGAAGTTAATAATCACTGATTCTTCCTTTATCCTACACTCCTTCCTGCCTTGGTAACCTAGTGGTTAAGACGCTGGGCTGTTGATCTGAAGGACTTAGATTCGAATCTCGTCCGGAACTTTCTAATTTCAGATTTGAGAGATTATAGCGTTTCCAGTAATAACTCTTTGTTCAGGGATCGTAATTCAGGTTTCACATTAAACTGTAGGTCCAAGGTGGGGCAACAAGCTTGAGCTTCATCTGAATGAACGATTCGAGCCGAAAGTTGAAGATAACGTAAGAAATATTCAGATGTTTTTACTCTAAACGATTAACATAAAATTAAAATTAACATAATGTTAAAATGATAAATAAAATTAATGGTATAACTATAAAAAATACCAACTTTAAAATTAACGTAATTATTAACATGACTCATAGAATTAATCTCATATTTGAAAGAATTCTTTATATATTCAATCATGAATTGATTAAATAATGTCCTTTTTTTTTTTCTTTTAATATCCTTTTGTCAAATTCAATCTTTGCAGGAAAATTTAATAGAAATAGTTACCCATTTATATGCGTTTGAATTATTAATATAATTTTAAAAACTAAGTTTCCAAAAATACTGAAATTCAAGTAGGTTTGAATAGAGTAATAAAGTAATATTTTATTACAGCGAAAACTCCAAAGAAAATTGGCACTTACACGACGGTGCCAACCAATAATGATAATGGAATTACTCCAAAAAAAAAGAGGCAAGGGTTAAAAAAATAAGAAATAAAGCTATAAATATATAAACGAATTCTCTAAAAATAAGTGTAATTTACAAATCGCGAATGTGTCAAACTATTTATTCTTCTACACCCCGCTCGTCTATCTCCTTGCTCCCGCCTGACCCCTTCGTAAAAAAATGGGTAGGAAATAAGCATTAATGAGGGTAGGAATAATTTTCTTCAAGTATTACGAATCAGATACATTTATCCAAATTAGAACTAGGTCGTGCCTTGCATCACTGAGATTTTAGACATTTTAACGTGAATTATAGCTTTTCTTAACAATTATTACGCATAAATTTAATACATTACGCAAAAGCGTAAAACGAGAACGGTGAGAGAACATTAAAACAGTGAAAAACACTCAATTCGTATCCTTAAGAGACATATACACACAGTCGCCTAAAAGAAACAAGGACTCATTTAACTCTTATTTTACCTCATTGATTTCTGCTGAAAACTGACGTGTTTGTGTCTTTCTTTCTCGTCCAAATTCGCCTCTGCGCTTCCTGAAGGTCTCACTCTCGAAGCGTGAGGAAGGTCAGGAGTGTTCGGCTGGGTGTAGGCCGAACGTTGAAAGTCAATGTCTGTAAAATATTCGTTTTTTAATACCTGATGATCTTGTAATACATGAGGTCATTCCGTCTTTCAGGCGTGCAACTGTATACAGTATCATGTGAATCAGTTTCTAAATAATCAAAATATTAATATATTTTTGCCACAGATGAGCTTCACAAAATTTGTTAGTTCTGAACACTGAGTTTACACCGAGTTTACACTGATATATATGGGAAATAATTCACACCTTCAATAGATGTAATACAATTCACAAGAAAATTTTTAAAAATTCCAAGCGCTTTCACCTATTGTTAGGTTTTGAAATGAACGAAAGTGCTCGGAAACGTTTTTAATTTTTCTTGTGCATTGTATTATATATATTATATATATATATATATATATATATTTCACGTGTTACTTTCGTGAAATAATTTTCATATATATATATATATATATATATTAGTTGTTGATCTTTGAATCCAGCGCACTGTTTCCTTACTGCTTCTGTCAGAGGTGGTTCTCAGCACTTCCACCGAATGGTATTCCCCGGAGGAGAGAGCGAGTTGATTGGGCCGTTTGCCCGAATCCTCTTCGGCCTTCAAGAAATTTTCTGCGTCAACTCTCGTTCGAGAATTCATTTTGGAAACCTGAAATTTCAGTTAATTTGAACCATGAAGCATTTTTACTATACATAAAGTCTTAAAATAACTTGTGTCTTGTTTATGAGACACAATCACAAATGTTGTCCTTATGGAATAACAGACCATTAGCGTTATTGGGAATATATATATATATATATATATCACGACCTTACATGAGTTCCGTGTGGCGATTTCTTACTCATTTCACGGAGGTCTGGATTATTGCCTTAATTTACTTTATAGCAGACCTTTTAAACTACTACCTCCAAGATGCTCAGCTTCACAAATGTTACTAATCACAATGTCTCCAAATGTATATGTTATAACTGGAACGTCTGTTAAAATACAGAGGTTAATGGAGAATCCCAGTCTTAATAAAACAAATCATGGGTGTTTTTCAGGCTCTAAATCACCAACCCTTACTTAAAAACAATTTACAAACCAATCTTTAGTATTATAATGTATCTAGCAAACCAATCTCTGGTATTATAATGTATCTAACGAACCAATCTCTAGTATTAAAATGTATCTAACTAACCACTCTCAGTATTATAATCTATCTAACGAACCACTTTCCAGTATTATAATCTATCTAACGAACCAATCTCCAGTATTACAATGTATCTAACGAACCAATCTCCAGTATTACAATGTATCTAACGAACCAATCTCCAGTATTACAATGTATCTAACGAACTAATCTCCAGTATTATAATGTATCTAACGAACCAATCTCCAGTATTATAATGTATCTAACATGTCTTAAAATAGTTCACATTCGATATTTTTAAATTGATTTTTAATATCTTTATAAACCCTGACCAAAGACTAAGGGAGTATAATTTACTTCTTAATCCACAGAAGATAGTTTCTCCACCACCTACTGACATTGTGCAGTGCGCCAGTGAGACAGAAATGAAATAAGACCTAATATAATTATTGGGCGTTTAACCTCCTTCGCAACATCTAAGATCATGTGACGGAAGGGGACCTACAGCTTTACGTGGGATCCGAACCATGAGTCGCTACAAAGTCTGGACGCAGCGGACAGTCTCCCATCCAACTACCAACCGACCCAATGTCGCTTAACTTCGCCGATCAACGGGAAGCGGTATTACGACATTGGCTACAACGTAGTGCGAGACCTAATGCAGGATAAAGCGTATGGAGTATGCAGCATTAAAATGATGAAAGATTAGGCCTAAATTCCTTTTTCGAAAATGATCGACGACCGAGTCAAAATGTGCTTCGAAAAATCATCTGAATTTCCAGTGAATAAAGCACATTTGGTATAAAAGTTTTAATTGTTTTTTGCCATCGAAATATTGCTGTGTGCTGTACCTGGAAAAGGAGTTAAGTTTAATAGTTAACAAGTTAAGATAAGTTTCTCCCCTCCCCCCAACACACACATACACTAATATATATATTTACATATTTCACTTCACTGTCTGTATATATATATATATATATATATATATATATACATAAACAATAATATTCTAGTACCTTACAGTATACTGTACAAAATGTATATAAGATAAAATTAAATTATTTTGAAAACCTAACTTATACAGATCCCAAGCGAATACAGAAGGTAGAATGTATTCTCTCCCCCCTTGAACCATTTGTCAGAATGGATGCTTTCTTTCCAGAATGAATTAACATTGAAAATGCATTCTAAATGTTCTAGAGCGTAAACTGACCAAGTTTAGAATCGTTTTCAATTTAAGTTTCCGAGTAAATGAAAACAAAACAGACAAAGGTTAGTGAGAATGTTAGCTGGGTGTGTGTGTGTGTATATATATATATATATATATATTAGGGCGGTTCAAATAAATGAAAATTAAAAATTCAAGCAAACATGTACTTTTTTTTTATTAGACTTAAGAACATAAAACTCTGAGGCGAGTTTGAGTGGAATCCGAGAGTATTTATTTACTCGGTGCTCAAGCATTAGAATATGTACAGTTGGTGAATTGGATAAATAACATTTAGATAACCAATGAATTCGCACAATATAACTTTCAGTGATGGCACAAATGCATTGATATCACCTTAATATCATACATGAAATCTAGTCGCCTGAACATTTATCGGTGGCCAATGTCGACTTATTGTGGTCAGGAAATTAGTGCCGGTGCATTTCTACTACTTGTAAGAGGAACTGCTTTTGAGTCTCGGTTTTGGTAATGGTTGCATTGAAATTCATTATCATGGACACGCCCCTTTCAGCACTGTCGTTGATAACATTGAGTCATTACATGGATAGGAGGGATTGTCTGTCGTCTTGGTGATTTTTCCACTAATCAGATATCCTAAGAACCCTCGACTGATCTTGAAAGTATCAAATAACTTGAATGATGCTGAATCGACAAAGTTTGAGGGATCCATCCCCTCTACTGAAACGTTTCCTTTGTATTTTCTCCGATCTTTCTTTAGTGTTCCTGTCTGTAATAAATTTGCTTCCTCAACCATTTTCATCTTTGTTTTCCGACAAGGTTTCAAACAAAACAAAGCCAAACCAGGAGGAGATTGTAGACACCAATCGACCAGGGAAAACTCCAAGGGGGACGTTAGGCAGGAGACAGGGAATGCTGGCACTCCCGTTTCTCCTGTCACTGTCCTCCTTAGCTGATCTTTTTCCGTGTCTCATGAGCTTGAGCACCCACTAAAAGTTTTGCTACCAAGTAGAAATTTGCTATGAAGATTAATGTAAACAAGTAGAATTAAAAAATCCACATCCTCAGTGACTTACCTGCAATCAAATTTTTCACCCCTATTGCATAAACCGGCCTAATATATATATATATATATAGATATATATATATATATATATATATATATTAGGGCCTTGCGAATCACTTTTTTTTCGAATCGAATCTTGAATCAAATCATCCCAAACAATTCAAATCGAATTAAATCTCGAATCAAATCATCCCAAACAATTCAAATCGAATCGAATCTCGAATCGATTCAACTGTACACATATAGATTGAGTGTTTCTACACACAATTACTAATAAACATAAAATTAATTAAATCATCTTGAGAACAAAGGACAAACTAAATCCTTCTAAAAAAAATGTATTGAGTTTTTGATGATGAGGAGGAACAATGGTGTTAAAGTGTGATAAAAGTGTTATTGCGCGAGAGATTGGTCTCAGTATATAAACTGAATTATAATCTAAGTAAAGGAAAAGTGTTTATTTACGAAAGTGTTCTTCAAAACAACATCACGGATGTCGTTTACCGGACTTAATGGAAATTCGAAAATATCGAATCGGAGCCCAAGCTAACGAATCAAATGGAATCCTCTCTCCCGATTCGAAATCAAATCGAATCTCGAAGCTTCGCAGGGCCTTTATATATATATATATATATATATATATATATATATATATATATATATATATAGTGTACTATTTTAACTGTAATTGGAAACGGCCATTTTTAAATGCTAAAATTATTTTCATTATTTAAAAATATTTAAGTAGATCATTACATTACATTACATTTAAAATATCTGAAAATGTAAAAATTACTGCAGGAAATTACTATTAAAAATATGTAATGTAAACATCATTTCTCCAAGCTTAAAAGAATGTTGTATTGAGATGACTATATTAGAAGGGGGGGGGGAATAATTTTTTGGAAAGTTTCATGTCGGAACCCTGCATCTTCAAAGAAAATTTACGGGTTGCGCTGGTAGCAACGAATATCCTATAGTAAGTCCTACAGTAAGTCCTATAGTAAGTCAGTCCTATAGTAAGTATGGGAACAAAATGAATGCTACGCAAATGTCGCGGGTAGTAGGAGACCTTTCTCGCGGATTTAAGGTTCCCACCCATTTCAGTGAATATTACCTTTTTCAATGCAGGAGTCTCATGGTTACTCTTTCAACTACTCATCGTAGCCTGGCGTGCGAGAGTATGGTCTATTTCCTGCAGTCTGTGTTCGGAAATAACTTGAAACAGATATTGCATTTGGTCTTCAGAATGCGTGATGTGGGGGCCAAAAAATTCGGCCCAGCGTACCACAAGAGGGACATCAGTTTCGAGCCTCTTCTTGATGGCATTAGCTGACTGTTTGTGGTACTTCATCCGGCATGGCGGATGGAGCCGCGACTGATCGCCAATTCGTTTAGATCATGACCCAAGCGCTGTTCTACTGCGGAAACGATATACTGTACTGTCTGTACATAACATTTCGTCACTCGTTTTCGTACCGTCGAGGGTAGCAGCTAGTTCAGGAGTGACCAAGTTAGCCGGACGCTTCTTCCTTTTCAACGGCGATCACTGGATACTAAGAAATTCCGTTCTCCAGAATTTTTATGATGTCCAAAGCATCACGATGCAAAATGTCAGGTTATCAAGGTCATCTTCGAAAACCCTCCAGCTCTGGAGAGTAGCAGGAAAAGTCTTGGAGATACTCTTTTTCAAGCTTTGTCACTCAGTATGAAGTTTCTGAAGGCTGTTGACGGTCATAAGCCTTTGGCATCCTTGTTTTCTACTAAAATACAAGAACCTCCTCGACGACTCGAACGCAGCTACCCCTTAAGGTATTTTTCAGCTCCGTATAATGATAAAACAACAAGAACAGAGCTTGTCGTTTTGAGAGCAACTTGTTCCCAAAGATGCAATTCGTCGTCTGATTTCCCGATGACGAAGCCATATATATATATCATATATATAGGGTGATCCAGAGAAATGGGACCCAAAAGAAACCCCTGTAACTCTTAAAGTATAAGTCCTTTTATAAAATCTTACGCATCATTCGAAAGAGGATAGTTACAAGTTTGTACAGGATTGTATAGGTTTTGACAATACAAGACAAGATAAGATACAAAACAAAATAAAAGTGTTAGTTAAAACTAACCCTTCAAGATGACTGCATGGACTGTGGAACAGTTGCGTTTCATAACTGAGCAATATTATGAGCATGGAAGAAGTGTAGTTTCAGCTCAAAGATCTTTCAAGACAAATTTTCAGATGTCAAAATCACCTTCTAAGAAAATAATCCGTCGGTGTGTCAGAAATTTTTCCCTAACTGGCAGCATTGGAAAAAGAAAACCAACTGGAAGAGTGCGCACAGCAAGGATAGACGAGATCATTAACATAACTCATGAAATTGTACAGGATAATCCTAACATAAGCATCAGACGTGCTTCTCAGCTGTTAGGAGTTGGATATGGAACAACACACCGTATATTCAAGCAAAATTTAATGCTCTTTCCATATAAAATTCAAACGGTGCAACAACTAAACGATGGAGATTTCGCACGAAGACGACAATTCTGTCAATGGATCCAACAGAAGGTAAATGACACCACCAATTTTCTAGCAACTTTGATTATGTCAGACGAAGCCCATTTTCACTTGAATGGAACTGTAAACAAACAAAATTGTCGTTTCTGGGCAACAGAAAATCCATTGAATATTACCGAAGTCCCGTTGCATAGTCAGCGTGTAACTGTTTGGTGTGGTCTTACTGCATCTCAGATCATAGGGCCGTACTTTTTCGAGGATTCCACCGGAAACACGGTCACTGTAAATGGTGATCGCTACGAAAAAATGTTGACCGATTTCCTTATTCCTAAATTAAGAGATCTTTGTCTAGAAAAGCACTGGTTCCAACAAGACGGAGCTACCTGCCATACCACGAGGAACTGCATGGCAGTTTTGCGTCAAACGTTTCCAGGCGAGTTAATCTCAAGATTTGGAGACGTTGAATGGCCCGCAAGGTCTCCGGATTTTTCTCCCTTAGATTATTATCTCTGGGGATATTTAAAGAGTAGGGTCTACAGAAATAACCCAACGACCTTGCAAGAATTGAAGGCCGCCATCACAAATGAGATACAGGCCATACCACCGCACACTCTTGCAAAAGTGATGCAGAACTTACAAGCGAGAACACTGGAATGCTTGGCAACTAATGGAGCACATTTGAAAGGAGTCATTTTTAAAAAATAAATATTTCATAATAAACTTGTCACTCTCCTCTTTCGAATGATATATAGTTTTTATGAAAGGAATTAAATATTAAGAATATTTGGCTTTTTTTATGGGTCCCATTTATTAGTGATGGGACGATACCAAAATTTTTAACGATTCCGATTCCGATTCCGATACCACTAAAAAGTCTCGATTCCGATACGATTCTCGATTCCGATTCCGATTCTCAATATTTTTAAATATAATTCTATACTTGTTTTTCTGGAAATTGTCATATTTTACTCTGGTAAGATTAACTATTTACATTATGAGTATGGTAATATAAATTATAAATTATAACAGATTGGTTTAAAAATAAAAATCAACTGTAAGTTGTAACAATTCATTTTAATCTTCTTGATTACACATCATGGATATGCATGTTTTAATGTATAGCTACAATACAATAAAAATAAAATTTGTTATCCTCTTTCATTTAAATTTTAAAGTTTACATTGCAAAACTGGTTCAATTAAAAGTTAAAGAATCGTTTTAAGAATCGGAAATCATGGTACAATTCTCTCGATTCCGATTCCGATTCCTGAAAAATGCCCGATTCTTCCGATTCTCGATTCCGATTAATCGTCCCATCACTACCATTTATCTGGATCACCCAGTATATCTCATATATATATCTGATGATGATTGGGGTTGTTTTAACCTCCTTCGCAACATCTAAAGTCATATGACGGAGGGGACCTACAGCTTTACGTGGGATCCGAACCACGAGTCGCTACATAATCTGGATGCGGAGGACGGTCTCCCATCCAACTACTACCCAGACCCAATGTCGCTTAACTTCGCTAATCAACGGGAAGCGGTGTTATGACATTAGCTATGTGTTTGTGTGTGATTGCTAATTTTCTGTCTTCATTGCGTGAGACTGATTTGTTTATACATTTTCTGATGTTTAAACTTCAATTTCCACTAGGTTGAGAAGCGGTTTCTGAACAATTCTGAAAGCAATTTTAGAGATTGCAAATTCTACGGATTTTTCTCCAACTCTGTTAGAGTTTATGTGGCTAATTAATTAATTATTATTTCATACCTATATGAATTAATATAACCATCTTAAATCAAGGCAAACTCGAAGGTGACTTATTTTTTAATAAAATAAATATTTAATTTCTTATGCATTAATTGAAATAGATTTTTCCTTCACTATCTTACAGCAAATAACAAATAATGAGTGTCTGTTGTATGCCTGTCAGATGGTAAAAGAAAAATGCTTTTTTCGTGGGAAAGAAAGCCTTCCAGTTCAGCCTTTATAAAATTTAAGGAACACATTTTAAACATTTAAAACAAATTAAATCGAAAACATCTCTTTTATACTATTTAAGTGTCGAGTAAAATAAATACAAAAAAGTACGGTCACTGCACATTTCTCTATCTTCATTTGAAGCGAATCTTATATATATATATATATATATATATATGGGATGAATTTCACAATAAAACACGTGAAATGAATGAATGCTGCAAACCCACAAGGAAAAAGAAAAACGATTCCAAGGCCTTTCGTGTATTCAAAGCTACACCTCATTCCCTGACGAGGTGTAGCTTTGAATACACGAAAGGCCTTGGAATCGTTTTTCTTTTCCTTGTGGGTTTGCAGCATATATATAATATATATATATATATATATATATATATATATATATATATATATATATTCCCCGTTATCTACTTGTGACCTTTAATATCTCTTATTATTTATTACCGTAGAGAATAGGCCTATTTGAAATATTATGGATCGTAATAATCAGTCAGGAGTGCCAGAAATTGGCACAGTGCTCATGCTAATTAATGCTACCTATTGCTCAAACTCCTCTGTTATTATTATCATCATCATCATCATTATCATCGGGATTCGAACCCCCGAACCTCAGTGTTTTCACTTGGCTTATAAGGAAACGATGTGAACCCAATGAACTGTGGACGCCGATTATTATTAAAGGTCATGACAAGGAGCTTGAACGGAATGTGGTGGATTACTTTCCCTTTGGTTTCTGGAACGTTTTCTGTTTTTATATTAGCTTAATATAGGAATTAATAATTTATCTTTAGTGTCTTCCATAGCCCTTTTGCCTTCTAAAATTAATACCATATCTGTGACTAGTAGAGAGGAGAAGATTGAAAATTGTTTGGCGTGATCCAAAGTTTAAAAAAAAAATGATGGAACGTTCTGCGTCACAAATATTAACAGGATTTGCGGTTTTAATCGCTATTACAAGGGGAGAGAGTGTGGTACCTCTCTTTAGTTATTCTGTTTGGACAACCCAGATGTGTACTGGTCCCAAGTTAGTGTGAAAAATGGGGAGAGGAAACAGTGACGAACTTGATGTTCATAATTTATTCAACGTAATCATGCTCGCCAAATGAAAAGGTTTCATTTTCCGTGATGGTGATGTTACCGCGCGCGTGTCTCATTGACAAGAATTTCCATCTTTTAAATTTAATAAAAAGACGGAGATTTACAGCACAGGCTCGACCGTCAAGGCAACTCAACGGGTTAGCAATTAAGCAATGACACTTGATTGACATTTACCGAAGCTTATTAACCGCAATTTGGTTCCTGAAAGGCTTCCTGACTAATTAATATATGAAATAGAATTAACCCCGACTTATTATAATGTTATTTTTTGTATAAATTGAGACTTCGACTTTGAAAATAAAACCGGAGATTGACAACGAAAATTAGAGAGTTGGCAACTCCATCACTACCCTTTCGTGACTAAAGGACGTAACCAAGGACCAATCAATCAATCTCTTAATGGACAGTGCAGAAAACCCTTTATAGAGAATGAAACTTTAGTCATTGTAAAATTAACATGTTAACAGTACTTCTAGCTTTAATAAAAAATAATATATTTCTAATAATTCCTCTTTTAACAAGGAAATATTAATATAAAATAACATTAATATATATATATATATATATATATATATATGAAAATTATTTCACGAAAGTGACACGTGAAAAATATTTATGATGAATAAAACCACGAAGGGAAAAAGAAACAAAGTGGTGCTCATAAAATGTTTCTTTTTCCCTTCGTGGTTTTATTCATCATATATGTGTTTGTGTAAAAATGAACAATGAATAATTCCTATGTTCATATATTTGTATATTCATTCGTATGATTCTTATATTCATTTATATAATTCTTATATCCATTTATATACTCGTATATTTATATAATTCATATATTTATATAATCCTGTATATTCTTATATATTTATATTTATATAATCCTTATGTTTACCTAATCCGTATATTTATATAATCTTTATATTCAAATATTCATTTTTACATAAGAACCAAATTCGTATAACGATGACGAGGTTTGGATATATTTTTTATTTACTTTCTATTTTTGCAGTGTCACAACCATGCGACCTACCATTTCTATGGTTGAGCAGTATCCATGTTTGTGTCATTGGAGGTTCGCTGTGAGAAGCGAATGTCCCTTAATTTCATTCCCTTAAAGTACAAACAAGACAATCGACGGTTTAGATCGTTTAACATTTCCATCACAATATTACCCATATCTCCATTTTCCATTTATTATAGACTGTATGATAATTAATTATTGTTGTCTTGCATCTAACCCTCATCCGTAAATTTTATTAGATTATGCATGCACATTGCATGTGACATGATTTGAACCCTTGTTTGTACTTCTTTATTCATTTACAGTACTTAATTCTTCCTCAAATGTACCCAATTCCTTAATATTTATTGTATACTCGTATAAATATATAAGTATATATATAGTTAATTAATAGTTTCACTCACTCTTTGTACAATGGCTATAAACCTTTCATTACTGTATTTCTCTAATTCGTTCCTCTAAATTCTCCCACTAATGACTTGTACTGTACGTACGAATTAAATGACTATGGCGTATTGATTATGAATTGACGTATCGTATGGCATAATTTGAATAACTATGACGTCAAAAAGTAGCTTAATTCCCTTCACATTTCCATACCTTGAATACTGATCATATCTTTAGTATTCAATGTATGGTAAATTCTTTAACATAATATTATTATTCGACCATATTCATCCATACGTCCATATCTTATCTTGACCGTTATCTTTTATTAATTGTATTAATTATTCATGCATCGACCTACCTATTGTCTACTTATGCCCTATCAACCTATTAATCCATGTTTACTCGTGTCAGTCTCTATTACGCACACAACCTATTGTGTGATTACCGATATGTGTACAAAACTTTATGCATTCGTACATGTCCTCTGATGATCATGATTAAGTACGTCATTACCTTACATGTCAATACGTCCACATGTATTCTTTTCCACTTTTTCTTTTAATTATTTCACCTCTCGCAAGATACTCGTTCATGCTGACGCAAGTGTTCTAATTCCGATGACGACGCCAAAAGCGGGCATCTGAATACGAAATTTCCTCTTTTGCTTGCTTCTAATTTATAAAACATTATTATGTGTATTATGTTTTATATATATATATATATACACAACCTTACAACCTTACAAAGGTTCCGCGCGATGATTCCTCATTTCGCGAAGGTCAAGCTTGTCGTCCCTCCTCTCGAGTTGGCCTGGTGAAGTAGTGAGTTGGTTTCTTGTTTGCTCTCCACCTCACATAGCCAGGTACGCCCGGCTCATCGGGGATTCTTCTGAGCCAGGCGTCTAATCTTCTTTTGAAGATTTCCACTGCAACTCCCTTTGTGTTTCTTAGGTCTTTGGGCAACTGATTAAACAGTTTTGGTCCTCTCACCACAAAACTATTTTCTTTCAGAGTTAAGGCTGTTTCCCTGTCTCGCCTTCAATTTGGGAATACGACACAGTCTACCGTTTCTACCTTCCACCGTTGTTTGGGGAGTTACAGGGTTCAGAGTAAGATTAGGGACTAGTTTCTCCATTTTTTCCAAACGTAAATAATGGTGTATCTCTCTCTTCTTCTTTCCAGTGAATATAGGTCTAGTTCGCGTAACCTTTCCCAGTAATTTAGTTCTTTGCACCCATTGATTTTGGCTGTGAAGCTTCTCTGGATCCCTTCCAGCTGTCTAATGTCTTCTTTTTTATATGGGGATGTTAGGACCTAGCAGTATTCCAATTTGGGTATGATCAGTGTTTTCAGTAGAGGACTCATTATATTCCTATCTCTTCATTTAAAGGTTCTCAGTATCTGCCCAGTTATTCTCTTTGCTCTGTTTACTGCTATCTTATTTTGTGTTTCAAATTTCGCATCATCAGTCATTACAACCCCGAAATCTTTTGCTCCAGAATTTCTCTGAATTTCCTGTCCATTTTGGGTATAATATTCCATGGATTTTATGTCTTTTCTTTTTCCGTACCGTAACAGCTGAAATTTCTCAGTGTTAAACTTCATATTGTTGTCTTCCGTCCACTTGTAGATTCTGTTCATGTCGGTTTGTAGAGATCATATATCCTCTGAGTTTCTTATTTTTCTACAGATCTTTGTATCATCGGCAAAGGATGTTACTGTGCTGTCTCTGGTAACGTCCTCACCTATGTCAGTTAGCATGATTATGAAGAGTAGTGGAGCTAATACTGTTCCTTGTGGTCCTGAGCTGAGGACCTCTGATTCTGATGAAGATACTCCTTGTACTGTAACGACTTGCCGCCGCTCACTAAGGAAATTATATATCCATTTCCCTACTTTTCCTGTTATTTACGTCAGTTTTTACTATAGAAGATGTAACGAATATCCCTACGGTCATAGACATAATACCTTTTGATAATGGTAATATTTTGGATAATATTGTCGTTAGTGAAGGGGAAGTAATGCGCTATATTGATAAAATGAAAACGCGTAAATCACCGGGTCCGGATTCCATATATCCCATACAACTAAAAGAATTAAAAGATAGCATTGTTGTGCCGCTAACAAAGATTTTTAATGCGTCTATTTCTGAGGGGTGCGTACCAGATAATTTCAAGTTAGCAAACGTAACACCTATCTTTAAGAAAGGCGATAAAGGTGCGGCGGGAAATTATAGGCCTATCAGTTTAACGTCTGTTGTAGGTAAGCTACTGGAATCAATAATTAGGGATCGTATAGTCGAACACTTAGAAGTGCATAATCTGGTCCGAAATACGCAGCACGGTTTTAGGCGAAACAAATCTTGCTTAACTAATCTTTTAGAATTTTTCCAAAGCGTGGTTAACGTTTACGATAGACATCGGGCGGTTGATGTAGTGTATTTAGATTTTCAAAAAGCGTTTGACACCGTGCCGCACAAAAGACTGATTGAAAAAACTAAGGCTCATGGAATCAGGGGTGTAGTAATAAATTGGCTAGAAGAATGGTTGCGAGGCAGGAAACAGAGGGTGGTCGTTGATGGAGCGGAGTCGTGTTGGGCTAATGTAGCGAGTGGCGTTCCTCAGGGTTCTGTATTGGGCCCCTTGCTTTTTCTTATATATATTAACGATTTAGATGTCGGCCTAGTCAGTACAGTTTCAAAGTTTGCGGATGACACGAAGCTGGGTGGTAGGGCGATTAATGACGAAGATAGAGGTAAAATTCAGGAAGATCTGAATAAAATCGTTGATTGGTCAGTCACATGGCAAATGAGATTTAACGTGGATAAGTGCAAAATTATGCATATAGGTTCGCGTAACGGTAATTTTGCGTATAGTATGTCAGGGAAAGATTTAACAAGCGTAGAGCAGGAAAAAGATTTAGGAGTTATAGTCACTGGTGATTTAAAAGTAGCGAAACAAAGTACAGCGGCGGTCAATAAGGCGAACAAAGTGTTAGGTTTTATAGCTCGAAATTTTGAGTACAAATCGCGTGATATTATAGTTCCTCTTTATAAATCATTAGTTAGACCCCATTTGGAGTACGCGGTCCAATTTTGGAATCCGCATATGCGCAAAGATATAGACAAAATCGAAAGAGTTCAAAGACGAGCAACTAAGATGATTCCGTCTCTTAGGTCAGTCGTACGAGGATAGGCTTAAAGAGTTAAAATTGACTACACTCGAGACTAGGAGGTTAAGGGGTGATCTAATCCAGGTCTTCAAAATTATGAATGGGTTTGATAACGTAGATAGAGGTAGCTTTTTCGAAATATCTCAATATAATAGGACTAGAAATAACGGGTGTAAGTTGACAAGTAGAAGGTTCGAGACAGCAGTTGCGAAAAACTTTTTTACGCATAGAATAGTAAATAGCTGGAATAGTTTGCCGGTAGAAGTAATTAGTAGCACGTCTATAAACATGTTTAAGAATCGATTGGACGCGCATGTTGATAGAAAGGGTATAGTTTAAGGTAGTAAAATTAAGGCTTTGTGGGGATAGATCCCACAGCTCAACACAAGTGTTGTGGGATATAGGGAGGCAGCGTCTTGGGTTAGGGATACTCTCTGTCCTTACACACCCCATTTAAAGAGATTCCTCTGCCGAGCGGTGCCCCCCATAGTACTGTGAGGTATTTAAAAACTCATGATCTTCACTTGCCCCACAAACACCTTCAAATGGGAGACCCATAATGGGTGCACACACATTTCTACATTACTGTACAGTCTTTACAGCCACACCTACACTTTTCCTCGTATGTGTATATATTGTAATGTATATGGTTGTAAATTTGACTTGGTCCGCAATCGATATGAACCGTGACTTGCTGGATACCGTAATGAAATTGACTGGATTCTTTGGATCTGATATATTTGCATGTCCGTTATAAATAGATATAGAATGTAACATATTTGTGGATAGTAGTCTATTATGACTTGCTCCTCTGGATCGAGAGATTCTATCTTTAGTTTTAAATCGATAATTAATTATTTTTAAATTGATAATGTATATGGTTGTAAATTTTGACTTGGTCCGCAATCGATATGGACCGTGACTTGATGGATACCGTAATGAAATTGACTGGATTCTTTGGATCTGATATATTTGCATGTCCGTTATAAATAGATATAGAATATAACATATTTGTTGATAGTAGTCTATTATGACTTGCTCCTCTGGACCGAGAGACTATCTTTAGTTTTAAACCGATAATTAAATATTTTTAAATTGATAATTATTTAGTTTCGTAAAAATTGGTCGTTGCCAATTTACCGGCAGTTTTTAAATAAGTTTCTTATGTTCTTGTGGTTCGGAACCCACGTAAAATTGTAGGTCCCCTCCGCCACCACGGAGGACATACACAATACACGATTACGAACACAGTTAGGTAGACCAGCCATGAGTGGATCCTAGGGTCTTTGTTGGTCTGAAACATTATAACATTATATTTCAGTTTATGTATTATGATTCCATGGTCACACTTGTCGAACGCTTTAGCAAAGTCTGTGTACAGTACATCATAGTTTTCATTACTTTCAAGTGCATCAATAATGTTGTTGTAGTGTTCCATTAGTTGTGATAGGCATGATCCGCCTGACCGAAACCCGTGTTGGTTATCGTTGAATTTTTTATGAGTTTCCAAAAAGTCATAGATTTTCTGTCTAACTATTCTTTCAATATATATATATATATATATATATATATATATATACGCCGTATGTGCCCATGTACTTTGTTATACTCCTAACATCCTAATTGTCTATAAATATGAAACACTGTAAAAAACCATAGTTAACTTTGTTTAATTGTAATTAACTGTAATAATTAAATATGATGTAATTAATGTACTTTAATGAAACTGTAATTAACGATGATAAGCAAATGTGAATTAATTAGTAATTATAATCATAGTTGTAATAAACCAAAATTACAATGTACTCAGTGATGTACTTGGGATTGTACTCAATGTACTACTCTGGCATTATGTCGCCATTTAGGAATGTATACTCGGCGATATTATTATTTTTTTTGTTACTTATTTTTTCGTTTTATTTTGGAATCTTTCAAAATTCTGATATGTGTTTAAATTATGCCTAACGTCCAAGAAGTTAGATCTCCAGTTAAAGGGGGTAACTTAACCCTCAACTGCACTCCCCCAAAATTTGGACTTATTTAATTCTTGTATTGTAAATTCAATCACTCCTGTGTTAGCAGCCCTTCAGCGAGGAGGTCGGAGCCCTCCTCGAGGAGGCCGAGGGCCTCCGCACTTTTAAATTCCGGCCTGAGCCATGGTCGAAAGAGGTCGAACCTCTCCCCCTGTAAAAGTCTGATCTAACTTAGAGGCTGAGCATTACCTGTGCATTTTAGCAGTAAATTACAGTAAAAGAAAGTTTTTTTATCTTCTCCTTCGAGCCTTGCTCTCTTCAGAGAATTCAGTCAATAGAGTAGAGAAAAATAATTTCCCGATACGTTATAAGAAGAATCGGGGAACCTTCAGAGAACTTAGTCTTAAATAGAGAAAAATAATTTCCCAATACGTTATAAGAAGAATCGGGGAACCTTCAGAGAATTTAGTAAGCTTCACAGAATCCTCCGAACCAAAAATAATTTCCCGATACATTATAAACCTTCAGAGAGCTCTACAGAATCCTCCGATCCACTACAAGAAGAACTCGGAGAGTAGTATAGAAGAAACTACTGCGAGTAACAAATCCGTTGCTGCCACCTAACCAGAACCCCCGTCGACTTCGAACCAACCAAGGCCATAGACGGAGGGGTTAACATGTGTGTGTGTGTGTGTGTATATATATAACAAGATTATCATTCTCACTGCTAATTATTATTTTTATTCCATTAAATTTTATCTTGATTAATTTAATTTGTTTATACACGCTTGCTTCTTGCTCAGCGTCAAGGTAAATTCTTAATTCAAAGAGAGAGAGAGAGAGAGAGAGAGAGAGAGAGAGAGAGAGAGAGAGAGAGAGAGAGAATATATATAAAACTGAATGGCAGTTTAATCTAAAAGAAATATGATTTTATTTGTTTGATAAATTTTCCTTCTTTTAAATTGTTGAGTAAATTTTTCAAATATTTATCTAAATTTTCCCCCATTTAATTTTACCTCTTTCCAAACCATTTTGCAGCGAACAATATTTAATCTATTGGGTTTTAAAGGCTCTGTTTCTTGTATTGTATTTGTAGTTCGTGAAATAGTAATTGAATTTTGAAAAGCGTGTTCGTTCGCAATATTCTCATGAGCTTACTTAATAAAACAAATATAAATTTTATTGTTTTTAAAATGCCATACAGTAATAAGCTTAGAAGAATATATATACAACCCCCCCCCCCCCCCGCAAAAAAAATGGTAACTGAACAGATAAATAATGAGAACCTTTACACAAAAGAAAGGACAAAAATGCAATGATTCCCTCGTTGCGAACACACTATAATCATACCAAAATTTAAATACATGCTGTCTTAACGTCCCTACAGTCAAGATTATGAGTTACAAAGAACTAAATTACTGGGAAAGCATTACGTAAATTAAATCTGTATTCGTTGGAAACGAGAGACAGAGTTACACACCATAATATACACATGGAACAACAACAGAGAAATGAGTTCAATATCAAATTCAACCCTACAACAACAGAAAAATGAGTTCAATATCAAATTCAACCCTACAACAACAGAGAAATGAGTTCAATATCAAATTCAACCCTATAAGCACTCAAACCACAACGACAAACGAATTTGTTGTGTTCCTAAACTAAAGGCTGGACAAGGAACAGCCTCAAGTATGAAGTAAAATAGCTTTGTCGTCAGAGGAAGAAGACTGTTTAGCCATTTTCCCAACGGATTTCGAAATATGAATGGTTTCAATGTGGAAGTCTTCAAAGAAGACGAGGCAGCTGGCTCAGAACAATTCCTGACGAGCCGGGTGAACCTAGTATGTGAGATGGGGAGCTCGAGAAACCAATTTTGTTTCATATATCTCATTTATATACGAATATGTAAGGGATGATGATGATGATGATGATGTCCGTCTGTCGGTCTGTCTGTCTGTCTGTTCTATGTTTGTTTATATACGCCTAAACGGCAGGGGTAAGCTGCACCAAATTTAGTATGTACCTTAAGGAAGAACAAAGGAAGGTTTTGGTAACACACCCACCCCTGCCAGTCATCCCTCCCCCCCTGGTGCCGAAACTGGGATGGGGGCCCACTAAACGGCTAGGGTACGCCTAAACGGCTAGGTTATCTGCACCAAATTTAGTATACATAATAAGGGAGAACCATGAAACGTTTTACTAACACACACACCCTTCCCAATTCTCCCCCCCCCCCTAGAGCGGGACATGGAGGGGTTCCGCTAAACGGCTATGGTAATCTGCATCAAATTTAGTATACACATTAAAGGAGAACCAGGAAAGGTTTTAGTAACACAGCCGCCCCTCTCAGAAACCCTCCTACGTTGGGTTTCTGGGAGCTTTTGCTACGCGAGGCGCAGTGGGCGTTTCAGTATATATATATATATATATATATATCGATGCATTCATAATTTAAGTGGAAGTATGAAGAATTAAACATCCTTTCACATAAAGCACCATTCCACCCAGTGTATATATATATACACACTGGTTGGAATGGTGCTATATATACATATACGCTAGTATATGGATACCGTAATGAAATTGACTGGATTCTTTGGATCTGATATATTTGCATGTCGGTTATAAATAGATATAGAGCGTAACATATTTGTGGATAGTAGTATATTATGACTTGATCCTCTGGATCCAGAGATTCTATCTTTAGTTTTAAATCGATAATTAATTAGTTTTTAATTGATAATTATTTAGTTTTGAAAAAATTGTTAGTTGCGAATGTACAGGCAGTTGTTACATAAATTTCTTATGTTCTTGTGGTTCGGAACCCACGTAAAATTGTAGGTCCCCTCCGCCACCACGGAGGACATACACAATACACAATTACGAACACAGTTAGGTAGACCAGCCATGAGTGGATCCTAGGGTCTTTGTTGGTCTGAAACATTATAACATTATAACTGTGTGTGTGTGTGTGTGTGTGTGTGTATTACAGTATATACATATATATACTTCCAACATTTTTGAAATAGTTTGCGATTTGTCATTTCAAATTAATCGATGGTCGATTCCCAACAATTTTCTCTCTAAAACCTTTAACTGTTGTTAAAAAAAAAATGACTTTCGTTAAAAGCATTTGAAATTTGTACAATAATTGTAACAGGAAATATATATATTGTTGCAAAGTGTTCGTTGTTTTTTATGCGTGTGTTGTCATAGTAACCAATGAAGACTCGTTTTCAATTGAAACACTTATTTATGACATATTTCCAGGCATGTCTATTAATTTCATTAGACAATAATTCATTAACAGATTCACCAGGTAAACCATTCACCATTCACCATTCACTTTTAAACTAACCTGAATTTGTTTAATTAATTACCTCTAAATAATAATAAGGAGGAGATTGTCGACACCAATCGACCAGGGAAGTACTCCGAGGCGGAGGGGGAACGTTAGGCAGGAGACAGGGAGTGCTGGATCTCCCTTTTCTCCTCTTACTGTCCTCCTTAGCTGATCTTTTTGCGTCTCATCTACCTTGTGAGCAGTCCAGCATGTTCTCAAACACACACTTCTCCCTCTGTTCCTCACTACACATACATGCACTTTATACCCACTACACAATCTTTTCAAAATTTATATATATACAGGGTGTTTGAAAACTTTCTGTACAAATTGTAATGGGGGATAGACAACACCAAGACAAACCCTTTTCGTCTATAAGTGTATGTCCGCTGACGTCACCATTCGGCGCGAGAGGGCACCGCTGCAATTGGCTAAAAGGTGAAGTGGGCTAGACTCGCGCTTGCCGCGGGCATTCTTAAATCGGACGTAGTACGCGTAACATGTTTATTTAAAGAAGGCATGTTTATTTAAAGAAGGTGCTGAAAGTTGCGACCGGTAGCATCAATTCATGCCCGACAGCGTCGAAGCATTGACCGACGTACACGTCGAAAGATTCCCGGCATTTCGGGAACAGTTCCAGCGGCGACAGCGATTCTTGCTACGAGGTCTTCTTCTGAGTAAATGGGAGTCTCGTACACGAGGTTCTTCATGTGTCCCCACAGGAAGAAATCGAGGCATGTTAAATCGGGCGATCTCGGTGGCCAGGCTACGGGCCCACCCCGGCCTATCCATCGGTCCCAAAAAGTGGCGTTCAGATAATCCCGCACATCGTTGCTGGAGTATGCTGGGGCCCCGTCGTGTTGAAACCACATTCGTCTACGAATAGCCACGGGAACATCTTCCAGCAGTTCCGGCAACGTTTCTTCAAGAAATATCCAATAAACCCGCCCGTCGAGTCGGGCAGGCAGCAGGTACGGCCCAATCAACTTGCCAAGGACGATACCCGCCCAAACATTGACGGCGAACCGTTCTTGATGAGCATGCACCCGTGTAGCATGTGGATTTGCGTGCGCCCACACGTGAGAATTGTGCATGTTAAACACACCCTCACGTGTGAAACAGGCCTCATCTGAGAACAGCACATAAGCCGGAAAATTAGGCTGCACCGCTGTCTGCTGCAGAAACCAGCGTGCGAATTCCACACGAAGAGGGTAATCCCGAGGTTGTAATGCCTGGACTCTCTGACGATGAAACGGATGTAACTGCTGCTCGTGCAACACTCTCCAGACCAGGTCGTGGTTGACACCGAGGATACGTGCAACACCTCGCGTGCTTGCGCTTGGATTGTCCTCAAATCGCCGTAGAATTTCTTCTTCCATGTCAGGAGTGCGCACGTTTCTCTCCCGACCAGTGTCATGCATGTTTGCATGGAATGTTCCAGTTTCTCGCAGTCGCCGATGCAAATGCGCAAACGTTTGGTGGTTTGGCACACGTCTGTTTGGGAAGCGCTGTCGGTATAACCTCACAGCAGCTCTTCCGTTTCCATTGGCAGCCCCATACACCATATGCATGTCAGCCATCTCAGCAGTCGTGAAGCGCTCCATGTTACGCGTACTACGTCCGATTTAAGAATGCCCGCGGCAAGCGCGAATCTAGCCCACTTCACCTTTTAGCCAATTGCAGCGGCGCCCTCTCGCGCCGAATGGTGACGTCAGCGGACATACACTTATAGACGAAAAGGGATTGTCTTGGTGTTGCCTATCCCCCATTACAATTTGTACAGAAAGTTTTCAAACACCCTGTGTGTATATATATATATATATATATATATATATATATATATATATATATATATATATATATATATGTATATATACACGAGTAAAGTGGCATCATCAGCCAGCCTCGGAGACCTTGATTTCCGCTCTTTCTCTCTTATAAAGGGAACATTTTTGCGGCCGTCTGCCCTTGGCCCCTCCTTTCTACATTAAATAAAAGTTACATGGAAAAATTGCGAGCGATAACGCTGAAAGTTATAATGGAGGCAAAAACGCTTAATTAGAAAAAATAATTAATTGATGAAACCTGCTATTATTAAGTTTGTTTATGGTCTATGCTAAAAATGATACTAAACAATTATTTCTAAAGACGAAAAGGTTTAATATGTTGAAACTTCATAGTTTAAATTAGATGTAGGGCACTGTTTGATGGCGTTGCTTTACCTCCTTCGCAACATTTAGGTTTTATGACGTAGGAGACCTACAATTTTATGTGGGATCCGAATCAGGGGTTGCTACATACTCTGAAAACAGAGGAGGGTCATCATCTGGACATCATCTGGACAAAGGGTAATATACTCGTACTACTTTTGGGAGCTATAATAAAATAAGCTTGCTACTGTCTTTTAAGGGTGTGCAGGAAATTGAAAAACTCGATTTGGGTTGATTCGGCAGAAGAATCAAACCCGACCGAAATCAGCGCGCAGTGAATCGAGAATTTCGATTTGGCTTGTTTGGACTTAGTTTAAACTGTCTGGCAAGTATGGTGGATATAAGAATTTGGAACAGGGTGTGCGGAACATAGTAGAGAAGGTAAAGCTTTTAGTAGCAACATAGTAGAGAAGGTAAAGTTCTTAGTAGTAACATAGTGAAGAAGGTAAAGCTTTTAGTAGTAACATAGTGAAGAAGGTAAAATTTTTAGTAGTAACATAGTGAAGAAGGTAAAGCTTTTAGTAGTAACATAGTGAAGAAGGTAAAGCTTTTACTAGTAACATAGTGAAGAAGGTAAAGCTTTTACTAGTAACATAGTGAAGAAGGTAAAGCTTTTACTAGTAACATAGGTAAAGCTTTTACTAGTAACATAGTGAAGAAGGTAAAGCTGTTCTTTCTTATATGTTGTGAATTAAATATGTTACACTTTGATTAAAAAATAGTTTATTACCAATCTGGGCCCATTTTCTGTCTATCCTCGTTCGAGGGGAGTGAAATTGTCAATCTTTTTGAAAGTTCAGAAAAAGTTTGAGGAGTTTTATTGATGAAACAAAAAGAATCGAGAATCAAATCGAGAACTGAAATTAAGTAGCCGAATCGAATCGAAATGAAAAATCCTGAATCGGTGCCACAGCCTTACTGTCTTTATAAAATATTGTATTAATCTTGTTCATTGGTTACTTCTGCAGTAATATTTTAAATATATGAAATATATTGTAATAGGGATGAACCATGATTTAAAGTACTTTTATTTTAAGTAATCAAAGTTTTATGGGAACCATGATAAAGACAGCCTTATTTTGTTTTACTGACGTCCGAGGTTCTTCCTTTTGAATTCTGAAAATAAAACTCTTCTTCGGAAAAAATTCTAAAGTGGTAATTCTGTCTGTGGTTTACGAGTCGGTAACGGACACGTACCACTGAGAAACTAAAAGTGAGTGTGTGCGAAAGAATGTGCTAGTGTCTCTACTAAAATGTTACGCATTGCCGTTGTAGTTTATGTCGGGTGTGTATAAAGTAACGCAAGTGAAGAGCCAAATCCTATTTGAATTATATTAACGCGAGTGAACATGGACAAGTAATATTTATTACATGTATTTTATAACAACTGTTATATTCGATGGTAAGGTTTATAAGAAGTGTTGAAAATGCTTTTACGAATTAAAAAACAAGTTGAAACTAATCTAAACCAGTTCAAATTGGATTTCTCGCTTCACTTTCATTACTTTATACACACCCTGTATATAAGAGAATTGGCATATGCAAACGGTTTCAAGGCCTGCGACTTGAACATATACTAAATTACTCAATATTCGACAACGATCGGACTTATATAGATAAATCCGGACTGTAAATCATCGTATACATTATACACGAACTAATGTCGTTCGTCTTTGCGTGTCCCGTAACATGCGACTAATTTATCTGAAGAATAAATCGCGAAATTTCCGCAAAGAATTAAAGGAAAAAACGTAAAAAAAACCTTTGACACTTCTGCAAAGTTAATTATTAAGCTATTAGATGATGCTAATATTAACGTTATATTCAGAATTCCAATCATGAAACATCGTTGCCATGTTGTGACACCACTTCCCGTAAAATGAGTGAAGTTAACCGACATTGGGTGTGGGGTAGTTGTTAGATGGATGACGGTTCTCACATTTAGATTATGTGGTTCGAAGCGATGTAGGTGTCCTCCATCATGACTTCGGCTGTTTATACGAAGGCTATTATCCAATTAGTAACATCAGTCATAATATCGGTAAATATTCGCTTAATCTTAGGCCGCTCTTCAATCTGCTTTCACGTGAATGAAGCTTCCTTAATAAGGTAGTAGTTCGAATTCCACCGAAAGCTGTAGGTCCCATCCGTCATATAACCTTAGATGTTACGAAGGTGGTTAAATAGCCCTAAATGTTGCTATCATTCACGCGAATGTTTACCCTCCGTCACTCTTTAACATTCCCTTATCTTTTCCCCCTTAATCCTTATCTCTATTTAAACCATATAGTTTGCACACATACTATTTACTAAACCATCCCTTTTGTTTCATGTCTCTTTCCATCATACATCTCTAACTTAATAATAGAACGTAATGTGAATACTGATTAAATTACGGTTAACATTAATGATCTTTAAAAATTATTAGTTGTTATACTGCATTTGCTTCAACTGTAATCACTGAATGTTACAGCTTATGTAACGTACAGTAACTGCTTACAACTTTAGTCATTTAGGTCTTAACTACATTTTATCTATACATATGATCGCGTATATTTTTATAAAATAAATGAAAATTATAAAAAAAATTTCAGATCGGTCATGACACCAAATCTTGATTTGTAAAGGATCCACCTGCCGGATTTTAGAAAGTTGTTGGACAAACAAATATCGAAGTTAGCCAGGAGTTCAAAAGGTCGGCGACTCTTCTTTCGAGTGTTCGAATTAAGCTTGTTAGGTTTGGTTGAATTAGATTTCTAAAATTTCTACCTTTGATCTCCCATCAATTCGAGGATTTGTTTCGAGACGAGTGTGTTTTGACTCGAAATTTAAAAGTTCAGTGCAAACACTCTAATTTTGAAATTGTTTTTTTGATATTTAAGGAACGTTATACGTTATTTTTATAATGTTCACCACGAAGTAAAGGCGAGCCAGGCACCGCAATATATACAGTATATATAGGGTGTCTCAGAGGTCGCGGACCATAGGCTTTATTCAGACTTTACGAGGTTTACTTACGAGTCGAAATGGTTTATAAGTGATGTTTAATTACAATATATGTTCGATAATGTTCGAATAATAAAATTAATAGTATGTACAATTAATCAAAAAGCTATCTTAAAATAATTAAACTGAATGAAGCTATATTAGCCAATGGTGCGCGACTTCTGAGACACCCTTGACTAATATAGCTTCGTTCAATTTAATTACTTTAAGATAGCTTTTTGATTAATTGTACATACTATTAATTTTATTATTCGAACATATATTGTAATTAAACATCACTTATAAACCATTTCGACTCGTAAACCTCGTAAGTCTGAATAAATCCTATGGGGAGCGACTTCTGAGACACCCTGTGTATATACTTTGTTGCATAAGTCCTGTCCTCCGCATGCGCATAAAAAACTATGAAAGACACGCAGAAACGCAACATTTTCCAAGATTTAAGTTTACTAACGACGTCCAGTTTCCATGGAAACCAGTATTTTCAATTTGAACGAAATCATTTTTTTAAATAGTATTTATAGAAAGCATTGCGTATTAAATTAAGCAGCCAGCATTTCTTAAAATACACTTGCCTCCCTCTCGTCCGGCATGATTGGTTCCGGAGGCATACCGGACTAGTAATTTTTCCGGACTATTGAGTGTTCCAGCCCCCTACAACCTGGTACACTTCTGTTAACTCACTAATTCGCAAGAAACAACACTAGTCTGCTACTCACCAGAAGCAACACTAGTCTGCTACTCACCTGTTTCAGAACACTGTGACCAGCTTAATTAAAAATGGTGGGAAGAGCTTCGGTTTTTGCCTGCTCAACTTTCTCCCACTGGCTGGGCACAAAGATATATAAAGGGGGTAGATAGCTTAGAAGCCATTAACTATTAAAAAAAAAAATTGTTGGTTTTACGGTTGGTTTAAAATACTAACTGGCAATGAGAAGGTTGCCAGTTTGTTCCACGAAACTGATTTAGGTCAGACTATCTTTCGTAAACAGATATATAGATTTTTTATATAATTTTTTGTTTTAAAAAGTATTTTCGTCAGCCACAAAAACTATTTTTTATGCAGGAAAGAGGGAGCCAAGGACGAATGCCACCGCAAAAACGCACCCCCCCACCCTTATAGAAGAAGAAGAAGAGAGCCAAAATCAAGGTCCAGCCAGGGTTTTCGAGATTCCTGAACACTCTACGTGTGAAAGATTGAGGTCATAGACGAAGAAAGATGGACATAATTTTAGTCACAATTATTAATTGTGGCTAAAATTTAAGCATTTTTTACTGTGAAATTTACTATAATCTGTACAGTTGTTTTACTTACAGAAGTATAATTCGATAAAGCTTCTATGTATTATTTTAAAATAAATCGCAAATAGTATATGCTTTAATCACTTTAAATCGTTTTCTTTAAAAGTTATCTTTTAATGCATATGTATATATACAGTATATATGATGAACACCACAAGGAAAATTGAAAAATGATTCCAAGCTCTTTCGTGTATTCAACAATACACCTTGTCAGGGAGGTATATTGTTGAATACACGAAAGGTGTCGAAATCATTTTTCATTTTTCCTTGTGAGTGTGCAGCATTTATTTATTTCACGTACTTAATTCTTTAAATTCATCCCATTCAATTCCACTTCAAGGAAATTAAAGAGGAGTTGAAATATACTCGAAAGTACTCGGAGTGGATGTTTCATTTTTTCCTGCTGTTTATTTCAGAACAAAGATAGTTCTTATATATATATATATATATATATATATATACATATATATATATATACACACTGAAGGAAATTGAATTTGGAATACTCGAAGGACAACGCAAAACAGGAAGCATAAATATAGTCCTGGCAAATATTCAAAGGCTAAAAGCAAACGAGACGATAAACAAAGTTTCATACCTGCAAGAATTTATGGAAAAAACAAGGACTGACATCGCATGACTCACAGAAACACATCTTAAAGACTGTCAAGGAGATTGGGAAAACTGCGAATCCTGCATAGATAAAAAAGAAATAAAAATTGCAACATACTATGAGTTGACAGAACAGAAAAACGAAAAGATGGCTGTGCTATATACATACGTGAGAGCCATATAACAGAGACAATAATAAGTAAATCAAACAGCTATGTGGAGCTCTTAGCAGTGAAAATTGAAAAATTTAGTGATACTAATAGTCATCTATAGACCTCTGAACGCTCCAACTGCAAAATCCTCTGAAGCCATTGCTGAAATCAGAAACCTAATGAAGTCCTTAAACACCCCATCCTTGAATATCCTCTGCGGATATCCTCCCCATCCTCTGCGGTGATTTTAATTTCCCATTTATAAATATAAAAGAATGGGAAGAAATGTGTATATATACACCAGGACAAGGAGAGCACAAGAGAAGATCAGGAGCAAGCAAAATTGTTGATAGCTCTCACAAATGAATTTATGTCAACAAAGGAGATAACAGATAACACCAGAAAGAAATAACTGCTTGGATTTGGTATTCACGAATAACAGCATCTTAATCAATGATATAAAAATAACACCAACGTACATCTCAGCCCACAACATTATCAAGGTATTCACTAATATGGCGAGAGCAGTAAAAAAAAATACTCATACTGAAGAAAGAGCAAATTTGAGATTTTTAATCTGAATTCTAAGACTATAAATTGGAAAGAAATCAGATCCCATATGGTACAAATAGAGTGGAAAACAGTCTTAGAGGATAAAACAACAGAAGAAATACTAATAATATTGGGAAAAAAAGACGCTGGAAATCCTAGAAAAATATGTTCCAAAAGTACATCCAAAGGGAAAGAGGAACAATCTTGAGAGGCAAAAGCGAACACTATTCCGCAAGAGAAGTAGTGTAGCCACAAAGTTAATTAATTTCACAACAACACCAAGAACGTGATACAAGTAAAATTGAAAAGTATAGACAAGGAAATACAAGCCCTAATTAAGGGCCATTCAGAGGGAGAAGAGGAAGATGCTGTGAAAACAATAAAAGATAACCCCAAATACTTCTATAGCTTCGCGAAAAGAAAAAAAAAACGCGGACTACTATCGCACCCTTAAGGAAAAAAATAATGAGCTAACCGATGATCTAAATGAAATATCTAAAATACTGGGAGCTCAATATGAATCAGGTTTCAGTACCCCAAATAGAGACAATGCAGTACCTGACAGAGATACCTTTTTTGAAGAGGAATTAAATGGAGAATGTATAATTGATTTTGAATTTACCGCAGAAGATATAGCAAAAGCTATAGGACAAATGAAATCACATTCAGCTGCAGGCCTGGACAAATGAAATGCCTTGTTGATTAAAAACTGTAAGAACGAAATAGCTACATCCCTTTATCGGATATGGAGAAGATCCCTCGACACGGGGGAAATACCAAGCATCCTGAAAAGAGCTAAATTATTCCTATAGACCGGTGTCACTGACAACACATTTCACCAAAATATTTGAAAGAATAGTCAGAGAGAAAATATACGACTTTTTAGAGACACAGGAAAGATTCAATGAGAACCACCACGGATTCCGATCAGAAAGAGGGTGCCTATCAAAACTAATAGGGCACTTCCGGCACTATAACAACAACATCATAGGCGCATTGAAGCAATGATAACTACGATGTAATATTCACGGATTTTGCTAAAGCATTCGATAAGTGTGATCATGACATAAAATAAAAAACATGGGAATAACGGGAAAAGTGGGAAAATGGATTTACAACTTCCTCAAGGAACGTCAGCAAGACGTAAAAATCCAAATTATATCATCATCAGAATCGGAAGTAAGCAGCTCAGTTTCACAAGGACAATATTAACCCCATTCCTATTCATTATCATGCTGATAGACATAGACAATGAAGGAGACTACATCAGTATAGTAATATCCTTTACTGATGATACAAAGATCAGTAGAAAAATCGGCAATGCAGAAGAGGTGGAAGCCCTACAGAGGGACACAAACAGAATATACAAATGGTCAGAAGACAATAACATAAATTTTTAACACAGGGAAATTTCAGCTCTTGAGATTTGGAAGAAATGTAGTACTTAAACAGATAGCATCAGGCCAGACCTAGAGGTGGGGCCACCAGTTTGACCTCTGTGCGAAGAGAGACCTAGACACGGAACTTTTATCAGGTTACCAGATATATATATATATATATATATACTATACTATATATAAAGGGCGTCCCAAAAAAATGTATACACACTTTAACAGCTGATAGCTCAATTGATGTTTCTTTCTTTCCAAGTTAAACCCATTAGAATTAATAATGGCAGTCAGACTAAGCTTTGAACAAAGGAAATTCATTCTAAAATGCTACTGGAAGTGTGAAAACGCAGTTGAAGTGCAAAGACAGTTTAGGAGGGAGTTTCAAACAGATCCACCAACGCGACTTACCATCACTCGAATTAGAGATAAGTTTGAAGCCGATGGAACTGTTCAGAATGTCCACAAGAAGCGTTCCGGAAGACCACGGACATCGACAAGCCCCACAAAGCAAGAAAGAGTACTGGAAACGTATCACCAAAGTCCAAGAAAATCTGTGCGGCAAGCGAGTCGTGAGGTAGGAA
Organism: Bathynomus jamesi; assembly: GCA_023014485.1. NCBI lineage: Eukaryota > Metazoa > Arthropoda > Malacostraca > Isopoda > Cirolanidae > Bathynomus > Bathynomus jamesi. Next base: position 207,926 of record JAJOZX010003059.1, on the reverse strand, counting down.
TTTCAGAATCGTCTGTCCAACGCATTTTGAAGCGCTGTCAATGGAAAAGTTACATTCCAAGATTAGTCCATGCTATTAATGAAGATGATGATCCGGACCGAAGAGTGGAGTATTGCGAGTGGTACTTGGCACGATGTGGATGTGGATTGGACGAAGGGGTTTCGTAGAATACCCTCCGCGTTCACCAGACCTCACACCACTAGACTTTTTTTATGGGGATACTTAAAAGACAAAGTCTACGCTATAAAACCTGCAACAGTCGCTGAATTGAGAGCAGCCATTGAACGAGAATGCACACAAATACCAAACGAAATGTTTCGTGATGTTTGCGATTCCATTGCTTCGCGTTATCAGCAGTGCCTGGACCAGAACGGACGTCAGTTTGAAAACAGGCGTTGACAAAACAATTAAATAATGTCTGTAGATTCTATTACAATTTGAAAATGAAATGTATTTTAATAAACACTGCCTTTATAAGTATTTAAAGTGTGCATACATTTTTTTGGGACGCCCTGTATATATACGGATAGCTAAGATTCACATTAAACTCGTGAACTTCTTTATTCTGAAATAACCCACAGGAAAAAAATGAAACATCCACTCCAAGTAATTTCACGTATATTTCAACTCCTCTTCAGTTCCCTGAAGTGGAGCTGAAATATACTCGAAAGTACTCAGATTGACTATTTCATTTTCCTGTGGGTTATTTTAGAATATATATATATTATTAATATATATATATATATATATATATATATATATATATAGTGCGTTCGAAAAGTCTCTCCGCAGTGCTATGTTAAACGTATAGGAAATTGAAAAACTACAATGTTTTCATTGAACCATGATTTAGTGATTTTATTACATAACCTATTGATTTTACAGCATGTGTTGAAAGTGTTTTCCACCATTTTGCAGGCACAGAGCAACTCGTCTACACTTGTCAAACACTTTTGACAACAAGCACGTTGACTGCGAAGAGACTTTTCGAACGCACTGTGTATATATATATATATATATATATATATGTATGTATATATATATATATATATATATATATATATATATATATATATATATATATGTGGGCGGAATGATATTCTGTAAAAAATACTACATTTTCATCTCAATTCCCTTTAAAATGTAATTATGATTGTTTTAAGCTTTGATTGGTAATAGCTACGTCTCTCTCTCTCTCTCTCTCTCTCTCTCTCTTCTCTCTCTCTCTCTCTCTCTCTCTCTCTCTCTCTCTCTCTGAAGTCTCAGTTATCCTAAACTTATAAAATTAACTTGAAAATTTATAGTTTGCTAATCTTTGTTCGTTTATTTGTACAATTATTTGCAGAACACTTCCACCCCAAATTTTCTCATGCGCGGTATGTAACTTCCAAGTGCTTAAATTGGACCCATTTTCCTCCCTTTTTTTCTTTTATCCTTCCAGACTTCTCAGTTCCCCGGTTGGGCATCACCGTTAGGTGGGGAAGGGGAGTCATTTGCGGTATTCACCGGCGAGGGTTTTATATTTCACAGCGGTGGACCCTCTTCCCCCTACCTCCTTCTCCTCTTCACAAACAGATACACAAATAAATGAATACTGTATAACTTAACGGTTTATTAGGAGATGCTGGACTATCAGAGGAGGCTACCGAACTATTGGAAGCTATGTCACAAATGAAAATTGCCGGAGTACCAAGTTGATGGACTATCGATATACCGAACTACCGATATACCAGACTAAAAAGGAACTGCTTCGTCTTTCATGGTCTTTATATACCTATATATATATATATATATGCTGCAAACCCACAAGGAAAAAGAAAAACGATTCCAAGGCCTTTCGTGTATTCAGAGCTACACCTCATCAGGGAATGACGTCATTCCCTGACGAGGTGTAGCTCTTAATTGTGAAATTCATCCCATATATATATATATATATATATATATATATATATATATATATATATATATATATATAAATGGTGCCCAAGACAAAGCTGTAGTTGTTAGGATGAAAGCCATAGTTTTTCATAAACTTTTAACTAAATTGTTTATTACGTCATTCCCTGACGAGGTGTAGCTCTGAATACACGAAAGACCTTGGAATCGTTTTTCTTTTTCCTTGTGAGTTTGCAGCATTCATTCATTTCACGTGTTTAATTGTGAAATTCATCCCATATATATATATATATATATATATATATAGTATATATATATATGCGCCTCGATGGTGTAGTGGTTAGCGTCGCTGACTACGAATCCATCGGCCCCGGGTTCGAGACCCCGAAGGCAGCCGGCGCGCAGCAAAACCCAGCTGTTCATCCTTCCACACAATAAAGTGGTTGGTAGATAAATGGGTACCCTAGGTGGCCTAGTGGTTAAAAGGCTGGGCTGCTGATGGGGCGTGGTTCGGATTCCACGTTAAACTGTAGGTCTAAGGTGGAGTGAAAAGCTTGACCCTCGTCAGAATGAACAATTCGGGCGGAAGCTAACCAAAGGTTACCAAAGGTATATATATATATATATATATATATGGTGCACAAAACAAAGCTGTAGTTGTTAGGATGAAAGCCATAGTTTTTCATAAACTTTTAACTAAATTGTTTATTGCGTTAATTTATTTTAATAAGTTCTTCAAACAAAGAAAAATTCCAGTTTATTTACAAAACTTTCATTGTTAATTTTGGCATAAAAATATTTACAAATTGTCGGAAAGTTCCGCCGGTTTCTAAATTAATTTTTAATTAATGTTGTTTTTTTCGTTTATTTGCGGTTTTTCTTTCGGATTAATGAGAAGCGCAATTAACTAAAATCTGACAAATTAATCGCTCGAAATCAACTGAAGGATTGTACAGGGTGATCCGAAATTGTGTTCTTAGGATATAACTCTTTACATAAATATTTTTGGGAATACACACCTTTTTTTTTATTACCCTGTACATTGTTTGAATAGGCATTAATTTTTTTAACTTGATTTTAACATTAGTGTGAAATGAATATGTTAATCATATTACGTCATCTGTCTTTCAAGTTAATCTTTGATAAAAGTGTTGAAGTTAATCAGTTATTTTAAAATGTTAGATTAGTTTGGTGAAGTTCGCTGAAACAGCAAGTATAAATTCTGATTCGGAAGATTCCCCAATAATAATTTTTCTTACTAATGAATCATCGAGCGAAGCGAGGCGCTTCGGGTCCGTGTAACAAATTGTTTTCGGTCGTCTGGAAAGGAAAAGAAAAATCGAAATTAATAAAGGACATTTATATTTACGTTCAACTGAATTTAAAGGACATAAACAGCAAGTATTTATTTAGCTGACAGAAAATTACTTACATTATTATCGAATATGAATGGATGATAGGGGACAGTGCACAGAAGTGTACACTGTACATAGTACAACAAGGATAGGTACGAGGATGGAGACAAGATAGGTACAAGGATAGTACGAGGATAGTGTACAGAAGATTAGTAACATTTTCATATATAAATGGATGATAGTGGACACAAACGAACAAACAAAAATTATTTATTCTTCTTAATATGTCTGTTTAAGAACGTATTAAAATACGAGGCTACACACGAGACGTTTATAAAATCATAAAATTAAGCAAGGTAAAGTGATATATTTACGAAAGAATTAAAAATAAATGGATTAAACCCATTAAAGAATAAAGACGTCATTTGATCAACATAAACATTATATACAAAAAATGTTTTGGAATGTGTCGGTAAACATTAAGTATATTAATATTTGAAGATCTTGAAAATTTAGTACAAAATTGAATGACCATTGCTGCAAGTTACTGCATTAAGTTCTAAAATTAAATAATATAAATTTTTAAGTAAAAATTAAACAGCTATATGACAGCACCTAGGGTATTCAGTACCAAATATTGTACATACATTTACTTGCATAAATACATATGTACATACGCATACATACGAGTACAAATGTGTTTTAAAATTATAATGTATCAATGAATTGGGTACACGATAGGCGAAGATTATGTAACACTGAAAGTGTTGAAAATTCCACTTCTGCTGTTTTAAATTAAGGTATGTCTGTGTATGATAAGGAGTGAACATTACCAAGATGTCTAATTAAGCGAGATTTGAAACGGAGGTGGGGGAATGGTGCATGTTTGATTAGAGTAAGAGGGTTATTCCACAGAGAAGAACAACTTGTGACACTGTCATTCTACCAGTATGAGATTGTATCATGCTTGTTGACAGGTCGTCATTATTTCTGAAATTCACGTCAGAATGATATTGATGGTTTGAAGGAAACTGTAATATTCAGTGAGGAAAGTAATTGTACATAACTCTCTTTGAGGTTTCAAGTGTTAGCCAGTCTAACGTTTCTCTAAAATTATTATTTTTAGTAAAGTCGAGAGGTCTTTTCAGTTTTAGGTCCGGCATTGGATATTTTCCATATTTTTGGTATAGACGTAGATGTTTACGCTGATTCCATTTCTGCAATCCGTTTCTTAGAGAAATAAACAGGAAGAAAGTTATAGCCCAAAACCTGTATTCAAATATCCACCTATACTTAACCTAACCTAACCAGGCGCGTGCGGTAAAGCTAGCGATCGGGTACGCTGCTGCCAATATATATATATATATATATTATATATTATATATATATATATATATATATATATATATATATATTTTATTATGCAAGAATTTTCAAGAAATAACGATGATATAAACTATAATAAATTATATGACCTTGGTACGGTAGTAACAGTACTTACCAAATCTGGATGATGGGGTGGACACTGGATATGGTATATATTTAACTATTTATATGCGAGAGCGCGATTTTTATCGATATTTCAGATCGACCCTACGATTCTTAGTGGAATATTCATCTATTGCTGAATCGTAAAATGATGGGTCAGATTTCATTTGGAAACTCATTTTCGATGCTCATAAGGGCTAAGTGTGACATCCTTTCTTCGCCCATTGTACTTCTTAGATACGTTTTAATTCTCCTCAAAGCCGAAAATGATCTTTCTACTGATGAAGTTGTAGAGGGAATGGTTAGTACCAGCTCTACGAGTTTTTGAAGTTCAGGCATGCTTTCACTCAAGTTGTTCAGGCTCAAGAATTTTGTAATATGGAAGGGATACTTTCCTTGAAATTCTTCAGATGAGTATAGAACAGTTAGTTCATTTTTCAGTCTTATAAAATCAAAAGAGCCACTGTGTAACTCCGCAAAGGTTTTAAGGATTTTATCAGGGAATGCTTGGCTAAATTTTAGAAAATTTTCGGGATTCAGAAGTTCCAAAAATTTCACCTGTGACAGATTTCCAAACCGAGCACTAAGTTGCATGCAAACTGTATCTATGATTTCTAAATAAAGTCTTTTCATTTCCAAATCTGGATGATCAATCTGTGCCAGCCTTATTCGTTTTGGTTCTGCATCAGCAGTTAATGGCATACGATATTTCGCCTTTGCCACACAATCATCAAAGCCACTCCGCATTTTCTGAAACTATGATGAAACACTCCAGCGACCCAGCGTATCCCAGAACATTTTACGGCCAATAGTAAGGCAGTATTTGTTAAGCCCCGCCCAGCACCTAAGGATCATATTCCTACGCAAGTACATTCTATGCTCAGAGCGTACCTTGTAAGAAAGCACATGAGAAAACAAGGAAGTTTCACTTAATTTTACTTTGTATTGCTTAAGTATACTGAATAAATAAAATTTATTGGTATTTATAATAGCATTTTATCAATATTTAAAAAAATTAAAATTTTTAAATTTAACAAAAAAAAATTGGGTACGCACTGGGTACCTTGCGTACCCAGTGTGCACGCCTATGAACAATGCGTGACCGGACAGCTCATACCAGGACAACACATACCCGGACAACTTATACTGGACAACTCAGACCCGGACAACTCATACCTAGGACAACTCATACTCTCTTCAACAATTACCACCCCAATGTCGATCTTTTCATCTATATCCACCCCGAAAGTTTAAACTCTGCAAATTAACCAAAATAAGATAAGAAAACAATAACAACAAATTTATTATTTATTGCAAACATATAATAAATAGAGAACCATTATTTACATAGGATAAAATTTGAATGCCCAGTTAGGTCAACTGTACGCCCTTGACGATTGGTTAGGTTTAGTCGTGATATTTTCGTTAGTTTTAACGAAAATATCACGACTAAACCTAACCAATCGTCAAGGGCGTACAGTTGACCTAACTGGGCATTCAATGAACCCAACCGGGTATTCAGTTGACCTAACCGGGCATTCAATGAACCTAACTGGGCATATATATATATATATATATATAATCATGCGGGTTGCTTCTACAGAGCTTCAATTTAATATTTAGGAGAAATCCAATGCAAGGAGAAATGTAAATGCCATGAAAAGTCTTCTTTAATGCGCAACGTTTCGAGCAAATACGCTCATCTTCAGGCTGTATGATAACAATGTGAAATTAAAATCAATAATTGAATGAAAAACCAGACAAAGAAAATTTCTATAACCTATTCATAAAGGCAAACTTTAAAAGACTGAAAAAAGAGGGTTAAATTCTAAGTTATACAGATTTACATTTAAAATTAAGAAGCTATTTTTAAATACATATAGTAAATGTGAAATTAATACACTGGAAAAATTAACAATAGTACACTGGAATAATGAAACTAACTAACCTTTCACTGCAATTTCCGAGGCTAGACTGATTTAAGCACAAAACGAGAAAACATAAGATAAGATAAGATAAGATAAGATAAGATAAGATGGTGAGGGCGATTGGGGAAGGGGGGATTATAAGGAATTGGGGAAGGAGGAGGGATTATAAAAAGTTTAAAGGGACGGCTGATGAGTCAACATTTAACGTCGGGGTCAAAGTTTTAATATAAAGCGATTCCAGAATTCTAAGTGAGTTGGGACAAGTATTACAACCAAGAATTTTAAAATTTTCTAACGTGACATCAGTTTTATTGGTTGTAATACTTGTCCCAACTCACTTAGAATTCTGGAATCGCTTTATATTAAAACTTTGACCACGACGTTAAATGTTGACTCATCAGCCGTCCCTTTAAACTTTTTATAATCCCTCCTCCTTCCCAATTCCTTATAATCCCCCCTTCCCCAATCGCCCTCACCATCTTATCTTATCTTATCTTATCTTATCTTATCTTATGTTTTCTCGTTTTGTGCTTAAATCAGTCTAGCCTCGGAAATTGCAGTGAAAGGTTAGTTAGTTTCATTATTCCAGTGTACTATTGTTAATTTTTCCAGTGTATTAATTTCACATTTACTATATGTATTTAAAAATAGCTTCTTAATTTTAAATGTAAATCTGTATAACTTAGAATTTAACCCTCTTTTTTCAGTCTTTTAAAGTTTGCCTTTATGAATAGGTTATAGAAATTTTCTTTGTCTGGTTTTTCATTCAATTATTGATTTTAATTTCACATTGTTATCATACAGCCTGAAGATGAGCGTATTTGCTCGAAACGTTGCGCATTAAAGAAGACTTTTCATGGCATTTACATTTCTCCTTGGCATTGGATTTCTCCTAAATATTATATATATATATATATATATATATAGGTACAGGCTGTCCGAGAATTATCTGTACAAGTTTTGGCTGTTATTAAAAGTGAACCATGAAGTGTAGAAATTCCAGTTTGTCCCATTTTACAGAGAATCTCATTAAGTTTTTTTTTATACCAAGTTTTGACAAGTTTTTTAGAAATTCCAGTGTGTCCGAAAATTATCTGTACAATTTCATCTTTTAATAAAATTCTTGATAACACACGTAAAATTCTTAAACAAGATTATTTAGAATCTGTATTTTCAAAAGTTTCTTTTATTAAAGTAACGTTGTTACAAACATTCGATATGTGCACCATCAGTGATTCGCAAAACATCCAATCGATAATCCAAATGTTGCCATGTACGCTGCAGCATATCCACATCAATTCGCTCAATAGCAGCTGTGATTTTTGCTTTTAAATCATCACTGTCTGTCACCCGCGTACAAAAAAGAAAAAACTTGTCAAAACTTGTTATCAGAAAAAACTAATGAGTTTCTCTGTAAAATGGGACAACACTAGAATTTCTACACTTCATGGTTGACTTTTAATAACAGCCAAAAATTGTACAGATAATTCTCGGACACCCGGTATATAACTTGCATGAATTTTAAATGTTTAAATTTAATTTTTAATTTTACAAAATAAATGTTTTCATTTCAAAATGTTTTCATTAATAACTTGCATGAATTCTAAATGTTTAAATTTAATTTTTAATTTTACAAAATAAATGTTTTCATTAATTTTTAATTTTTTTTTCTGGTCCTATGTATGAGTTGTCCTAGGTATGAGTTGTCCTAGGTATGAGTTGTCCTAGGTATGAGTTGTCCTAGGTATGAGTTGTCCGGGTATGAGTTGTCTGGGTATAAGTTGTCCTGGTATGAGCTGTCCTGGTATGAACTGTCCTAGAACCGAACAATGGGTGTTCGGCGAAGTATGCCGCGAAACCAATGAAGTATTTATGTACGCTGTTCCGAATCGTTCGCGTCAAACGCTGGAGGCATGCATCAAAGCATGCATTCGACCGGGAACGACGATAATGAGCGACAAATGGAAAGTGTATGAACGCATCGAACAGCTCGAAGGGTACAGCTTCAGTCACAAAACAGTGAACCACAGTGAAAACTTCGTGAACCCTTCAACTGGAGCACACACGCAACGGATAGAGTCGACGTGGAACCAACTCAAACGCGGTAACAAGCGCCGGTGTGGTACGCATCGTTCCATGATCGACTCGTATCTCTGCGAGTTTCTCTGGCAAGTAGCAAACTTTGGTTTGTGTTCCGTTCTGTGTTCTGGAAACCTGTAAACGTAATAAATTCGCACATAACTTTTTTCGTGTTTACTTCTCCAAGAAACGGATTGCGGAAATGAATCAGCGTAAAAATCTACGTCTATACCAAAAATATGAAATAAATCCAATGCCGGACCTAAAACCAAAAAGATCCAAGTCGAGGGACATTTACTCGAAGTGAGAGTGCTCGTAAAAATGGTTTCTTCTTAATCTCGGTCACTGCCATTTCAGTTTTGCTCATCCAACAGTGAAAACTCGGAAAGTGGGAATCTCAAACGATGCAATTTTCAAATCGATCTTTTCTCATTATTACTCCGTGGCATTTCTACTTTAAGTCAGATCTTTCTTGTAAAAAATATTTCGCGGGCCTGCAATTGCGTCACTACCCTTTTTCTACTGCTCTACAAGTCAGGAAACACTTTTTCTCAAATCAGGAATTCCCACTTTCGGTCTATAAGTGTGAATGGGAATGTCAAGTAAGAATTAATGCATAGAAACAGCAACCAGATTTGTTACAGGGCCTCAATAACCTATTAATTTACTAACTTCATTTAATAAATGAGGTTCATACGATAAAAGCATTTTTAATTCGTATTAAAGAGCTTAAATTTAGGCTGATCGTGAACAAATTTTCTTTTGCGTCTTTTAATTATTCAATGAAGTGAAAAACGAAATAAATAAAAAAAAACAATGTGTTTTAGTCATCTTTCCAAAGGTTTTACAAAGTTTGAGTTTAATTAAAACTTTTACTGAACATTGTACGTCATTGTTCGAAATTTGGGTGAAGCAAGATGGAGGATGTGATGTACTAAATGTAAAGAACAATAAAGATTAGCGATGATATAAGGTTACGTAATGCCTGATGATGATGTAATGCCTAAAGATGATTGTAGTCACTAGTCAGAACAATAATATTTAGATAAAACACCCAAAATATGTGGTTAAACTGTTTGGCAACAAACGTAAATGATAATTTAACCATACAAAGATTACCATACAAAGATTACCATACAAATCCTATTTGCTATTATTCTGGTAGCAAATTTTTTTAAAATAATCTTTTGAATTGGCTGCCAAGTAATTTGATTGTTGCGACAAAGCCTCTCTCTCTCTCTCTCTCTCTCTCTCTCTCTCTCTCTCTCTCTCTCCCTCTCTCTCTTTGTATATATATATATATATACACAGTGTGTGTGTATATATATATATATATGTATATAAAACCCAACCTTAGATTCAAACCATGATTGTAAATAGACTTAATCAGAAGCTCTATTAAGCTTCAAACAAACATTTTTTTACCATCTAATTTGAAGAGAGAACCATTAATCACGTTCGAGTAATTACACACATACTTTCAGCTTTTACGAAGGCAATTAATTTTGTTGAAGAATTTATAATGAAGTGTTTGCTACATTTTTCGCTATTTGGCATCTTACATGCCCGTATAAATTTGCGTATGGGAAGTATAAAACAGGTGTATAAAATCTTTATATGTAATTATATACTAACTATATTCTAATTCTGCACTCTTAATGGTAGTAGACATTTGGTTTTATATATATGAAACGTCTGTTTCACATTTTATTATGAACTTGGCTTTCTGAAATGAATAATAGCTATTTTTATAATGTTTTCTAGATATTTCGGATCACCGGAAGATCAGGGCCCCCAGCCTTCTTTAGTTAGCTTTATAAGGTTAACGAACGAAAATATCACGACCTAACGTAACCAGTCGTCAAAGGCGTATAGTTAACCTAACGATTGGTTAGGTTAGGTCGTGATATTTTAGTTACTTAACCTTATAAGGCTAACTAAAGAAGGTTGGGGGCCCTGATCTTCAGGTGATCCGATATGTCAAATACCTGGAAATGTTACTTAAATGTTTCAGATATATAAAGGAGTAGAAATTCAACATTTCATTTGTATAATAAGTTAGTTTTCTATTATTTGCGCCTAGACGCATGCGCATTGGGGTTAAAAATATTTTGAAGTTGTGACGCACTTTATTTTAGTGTTCGTATTTATAAGCTATCTCGGAAAGAGGAGAAAATAAATATTATATTTGTACATTTATTTATTTATTCCACGTGGGATTAGGTCTTCTAAGTGTCTTTCATTTATATATTAATTTTATTTATTTGGCTAGGCCTAGGCTAGTAAAGTCTTTCAAGATTATGAGAATTAGCCTGTGACCAATAAGTGTGACCTGGAACTAGCCTTAGACCTAGGCCTCTTGGTATACAGTACGCCTAACCTAGGTTCGATCTCTAAGTTAGGCAACTTATACCTAAGGAAAGACATTGATAAATTAGAAAGGGTTCAAGCGAGAGCAACCAAAATTGAATCCAGAACTGAGAAATAGAGTAAAACATTTTGATGGAAAGACTATCTGAACTAGATACGTACTCTCTTGAAAAGCGTCGATTTAGAGAGAACTAATTCGGGATCACCTGAAGATCAGGGCCCCCAGCCTCAATTACCAAATGATATCTTCGTTAAAACTAACGAAAATATCACGACTTAACCTAACCAATCGTCAAGGGCGTACAGTTGACCTAACCGGGCATCAATTTAATTTATTATTATATTTGGTACTGTAAAGCAAAAAACAAGAATACATGGGGGGGCCCTGATCTTCAGGTGATCCCTAATTCGAGTATTTAAAATGATTAATGGCTTTAATAAATTAAATTATAAGAATTATTGAACAGAGACATAGAGTCAATTACAAAAAGTAAGATAAAAATTGAGTCAAACGTTTCAGAACGTTTCGGAAAGTCAAACGTTTCAGAACGTTTCGGAAAGTCAAACGTTTCGGAAACAATTCTTTTCATATGAACTTAAACTCTTCAGACATTTCATTAGACATTTCAGATTAGTCTTTTCAAGTGTTTAGAAAATTGGCACAATTTAGACATTTCAGTTAACTAACTTAAATGTCTAATGAAACATTTAACTAATTTCAAAATTCACAAAATTGTGATAATGTAACGTCTAACGAGACTTTTACTTCTGTTTAGTGTTAATATCTACATTTTTCATCGTTTAAATGACCTTATAAGGGGTCTCAATAAATTAACGATTCACTTCACAGTACACACACACACACACACACACACAATGACGTGTTTTTTAGGTTTGTTTTTTCAAACAAACACCGAACTCGTTGGGTATTTTTTGTTTGTTTTTAAATGTCGGTGAAAAGTCATTTTATTTTTTAAAATACAAATCTAAAAATGATTAACTAATGTAAAAAAACTCTTTTGACATGCTTCAGGATCATACTAACTCACCGTTGAATACACAATACTTAATTATCTCGTACTACTACTACTACTACTACAGTAAAGCAAATTCATACTTTCTTAACAGTAAAATGCTAAGTACAGTAATTAGTGTTGCATTCTTGTACAGTATTATGTAAAATTAACTTCATTACAGATACTTATGAAATTCGTATCACTGAGTACTTTAATATATTCTATCAAGGTATAGCCTACTTAGGGTTTGAACATGGAACATACTTAGGGTTTTGAACATACTTAGGGTTTTGCCCCCTGCTCACTACATACTGATAAAAAGAAAAGTTGAAAATACTGTATTAAATATCCTCACGGGCAGTGTTTCTCAGCCTGGGGTTTGCGGGAGGTGCTCGGCTAGGGGATCCCTGTACTTAGCGAACCAGTGTATATAGAAGATTTAAGTTGATATTTCTAGCGAAAATTACGGAAATATATATAAATTATACATTTTTTGGTTTCTAATGAGAAACTCGTGTAGTGTTAAAGTTTTACAGTTAAAATTGTTTCCTGTTAATTGTAATCCCCATATGGAACTGTTCCACTATGTCTTTCAATGAGATATGCCTAATGCCTGCTTTGTATTTGTTAATCTTCTTATACTCGGCTGAATGGGCTAAACACAGAATAACACGTAGTCACTTTCAGTGTTTTGTTTTAATTACAACCATTGATGAGAAGTCCAATTTGCATAAGTATGAGGTCGCAAATGTAATTAAAACCGTTAGTGCTTCAGACGCCATTTCTGGATACTCATTTTTCCGTGCTATCCAAAGTGTACACGAGTCTTCTAACAGGAATGACAACATTGTAAGGTCTCGTTAGAAGAAAGTTCAATCATTTTGTCGTGTAGGTTTCCTGTCTTATTGAACACATTAAGTAGCCACTTCTTAGCGTGGGAAATAGTTCGGAAGCTGTTTTTGCAGTTCAAATATGTTGCATCAACATTTAGAGAAGTGGAGTCGCGAATTATTTTGTCAAAAGGGGGTCGCCAGGATGAAAAAGGTTGAGAATCACCGTTCTACGGCATAGGCCGAACATTAATTAATAATAATAATAATAATAATAATAATAATAATAATAATATTTTATTGGTCTGTACTCACATGTATAAAACATATAATAGTCGTAAAAGAGAATAATATACGTATACTAACATTCATATATATATATATATATATATATATATATATGAAAATTATTGCACGAAAGTAACACGTGAAAAATATTTATGATGAATAAAACCACGGAGGGAAAAGAAACAAAGTGGTGCTCAAGCGCTTTCGTCTAATGACATCCTCAGGAACACAGGAACACAGTGTTCCTGAGGATGTCATTAGACGAAAGCGCTTGAGCACCACTTTGTGTTTCTTTTCCCTTCGTGGTTTTATTCATTATATATATATATATATATATATATATATATTGTCGTAACCATGAAGTTGCAGGCAGAGATCTTTTATAAAATAAGTGAAGGAATGTTATTTTTAAGATTGCGTGGTGTACATCTCTGAACGCAGTGTGGTTTGGTTTTTAAACCCTCATGAACGAATAAATCCGAAGTGTTTCAGATTGTTTAAAGTTGTTCTATCTTAGTTCGGATTATCAGAGAAGTAATAAAACCAAACCACGTGGGGACAGAGGTTTATCACCGAGACCCGACCCCAGCGAGAAGGGTAATCCAACGGATTTGGACGTACGTGCAAATGCGTGGTTTCCTCTTCCGCTAGGTCGAAGATTTTAATATCTCTTTTGCATGATGGTGTGACTTTTGTAAGACAGATTCGAAGACGCTGCTAAAGTTGAACCACGAGGGGGTCATAAACTTAGGGCTTCGAATCTGTTAACGGTATTTAAATGTATTTCGTGGGAAGAAGGAGGGGTCTATACTCGGAAATCAGGTCCAGCTCCAATCAGGGGGCCCAGGATCCTGGGAAACGTAGTGAAGACGCCTTCTTTCTCTCTTGTATGGGTAATAGCCTTCTGGAGGGACGATCTTAGGAAAACAAATGATTTGATAGGTTTGCAGAATATTGGAAGGCGGGGTCCTTCAAATTTGTAAAGTAAATTCCAAAATTGGTAAGTCAGTTGTAGTCGTTCCTCCTTGAAGTTAACTGTGGCTAAACAAACCCCCTGTAGACTTGTGGTGTAAGAAAACTTGAAACTGAAAGTATCAATTGTCACTAAATTAAAAATTACGAACTTATAGTTCATGACATTCGTTTACGCGGAAATTTGAACATAATCATTTAATTGTTAGCGACCTTAACCGAGAATTTGATTGTAACTTAATTAATGTTAACCAACGGACCAAGAGTTTTGTGAACTTTCTCTTAAGTTAATTTGGCTCCACTTAAATAAGAAATAGGGTACGTCTGAGCCCTAATTTCCTGAATCCGTCCATTTGGGTTCAGAAGGAAGTCCCGTTAGTTGATATATTGTAGTTTTGAAAGCTTTGTAGCGGGCCGTAAATCTACGGTCCGTACGCAGCACAAGTGGGAGTAAGTTTTGTCTCCTACCATAGTAAGTAAAGTAATTCTTTGAATATCTGGGTCGAATTCCGACCACTTCATTTATTGTTATTTATTTTTGTTGCACTAAAATATAAAACCCCTCGATCTATAAATTATTTCATTCAGCTAACTGTTCATCTTTGCTTTAGATTTATCATTGTTGATCAATGTATCGATTTAACTTCATCAAACGGTGAACTTTGTCTTGGAAGTTAAGATTATTGTATTGACTGAAATTTTATATATGTAATTCAGAATAAACTATTAAATGCATGTACTGTGTCGAGTAACATTTAATAAAATTTATAAGAGGGCGTGTGTTGTTTTAAATACCTTGTGATAGACCCCTCTTGTTAGCTGGGGAAAATTAACGTTCAAAGTAGGCTTGTGGAAAGCCGAAGGAACCTAGCCTATCAATTTAAAGGGCCATCCGTCTTGGGTAGGCCGAATAGTCCTGAACGAAAATAAGAGATAAAATCACCGGGTACGCCCAACTTAAAGGGTGCCCGTGAAGTGAATTCAAGTCAGAGAATGGGCGTTCAATACCATAAATAAATATACGGATTGGGCGCGTACGTCATTTGGTGTCAGAAGTGGGATTCTATTGCAAGGTATTTATCGCAAGAGTGTAACTTTTTGTTAAAATAAATTTGCGTAACAATAAAGCAATTACATGAAGTAACTGTAACAGTGATTTTATGAAATAATTGTAACAATAATTATATGAAGTAACTGTAACAGTGATTTTATGAAATAATTGTAACAACAATTATATGAAGTAACTGTAACAGTGATTGTATGAAATAATTGTAACAACAATTATATGAAGTAACTGTAACAGTGATTTTATGAAATAATTGTAACAACAATTATATGAAGTAACTGTAACAGTGATTTTATGAAATAATTGTAACAACAATTATATGAAGTAACTGTAACAGTGATTTTATGAAATAATTGTAACAACAATTATATGAAGTAACTGTAACTGATTTTATGAAATAATTGTAACAACAATTATATGAAGTAACTGTAACTGATTTATGAATAATTGTAACAGCAATTATATAAATAATTGTAACAGTAATTCTACGAAGTATTTGCAACAATAATTCGGTAAAATAATTGAGAACAGTAAAAGTCGTAACAGTGATTAAGTTTTAAAGGTTTTGAAAAAAAAATACAAATAACTTTCGCAATGTCGGTAAAGAGCGTAGAAATAACGAATGAGGAAAGCGTAAGTGACATGAGTGATTCCGAAACAACGAACTTAAACGAAATAAGTACAGAAAGTTTGGAAAATTTAAAAGCATAAATTTGGCCAAAATTATTCGGTTTAAAGGAATGCAAGGAATTAGGAGAAGAAATAAATCGAAGAAGGTCGAAACTGGAAGACCTTGTAATGATTATTCCGCGATGGGAGTATTTGGACAACCGAAGATCGGGGGTTCGTCCCCGAAGAATCTCTCTAGTTCCTCCCAGTACAGAAGAACTTGCGAGGCAAGAAAGGATTGGGTGGAGACCAGAGAACCCAGAAGACATCCCAAAGAATCCTTGCAGAAGTGCACACACCACAAGAGACGAGAAACACCGCACCGACGAAGACCGGCAGCAGAATATAAAAACCGTCGTACAGGTATTAAAGAGTACTAGCTTACCTTTGCAACGTGAACAGGCAGTAAGGGGTCCTGAGCAAACGACTTTTGGACACACATTGGAAGGAAGTTCGCCGAAGTTTATGGGCGAACGGGCACAAGAGAACCCAGGAACCAGCCCAAACGCCGTCAGGAAGGAACAAGGTGAGACAGTCAACCCAATTGCCACAGAACATTAAGTGCAGGTAATGCCTTGGTTCAGGCTAATCCCACAAGGAGACATATTAAAGTGGGCATACCTAAGGACGCGTTGAAGACCGTTATGCCGGAGTATGCTTGTAATTGCATCAAAGGAACATCCTTTCGGGACTATTGGATGGAATCAACCCAGTTTTCGGTAAACAACCCAAGCTTAGGACTAAGAGATGAAGAGGTCCTAAGAGAAGAAACGCCACATGACAGAAGCCGAAGACTGCCGAAACTGCAAAATCCTCCCACATCCTGGGACTACAACTCACAAGATTCAGAAGAAAGAACAGCCACAAAGGAGGACAACAGCAAGGATGTGGAGGTGAACGACGGAGACAAGTCCAGCAAGAGAGGAGAGCCCAGAAGGAAGAACTGTGACACTGGTCACAGGAGGAATAACACAACTCAAGAATGTGACTACAACCCCATGAGAAACCAGAAGAGAAAACAAACCAAGTCAAATGAAGACAGAGACTCCAAAGAGGAAACAATGGAAGAAAGTGGCCGGAGCCAGTGCAAGATTTGTCAGCAAATGCGAAATTGGGAAGAGGCGTGCCCTCGAGCAAACCTTCGACAGGATTGGAAGGAGAAGCCTCCCGAATAGCTTCAGAGGAAGTAGCGGCGAGTCCGTCGGCTAGGACTGATCACCCTACCAGTACTCGTCGCTCAACAAGCTTCCACCGCGCTGAGCGATGGTGGAGCTTCCGTCACATTGACATAAGCTATGCACAAGAACATCGGGAGCCTTCTTGGACAGTGGCCAACTTCTCAGTTGCACCTGCCCCCCCCACATGTAAAGGGAGTAGAAGTAAGTTTGACTATGGGAAGGGGGGTTGAAGAATTCTTTTGTGTTTGTATAATTCCAGAGGCTCAGCAAGACTTGACTATAGGCGTATTGTTTCGGAGGACATGAAGACGAAACAAAGGTACGAAGCCCAGGTAGACCACCGGAAGAGGACAGTCACTGAATGAAACAGTAACCATCCAAGTAAAGGGAGTAGACAGTAAAGTGCGAGGGTGACTCTGGTAGAGGCAATCCCGCACGAAAACTAAAGGTGGCCGCCGTGATTCTGACGAGGAAGTCAGAGACCCGGGGACGTAGTTCCCTGGGACGTCTATTACGCTGCAATGATGTGCAGTGAAGCTCGGGGAAACTTAAAAATGTTACCGAGCAGGATCCCACAGAGGAAGATGAGGTTACTGATGATCAATCAGGATGACGAAGAATACCTTGGCGAAAAAAGAGACGTCGTGGGCATAGTGACGGAGGCAGAGCTAATTGGGAGGGTAGTCGACGCTCACCCCAAATTGGAACGAATGTCACGGTGAAAGGAAGTCAAGCATTGAAGAAGGACTTCGAAGAACGAGTGACAAGCCTCAAGTCCCATGTCCTTGGTTGGAAATCCTTTTCCGACAAAGAAAGGAAAATCGTCGAAGAGTGGCTAAGGGATTATCAGATGTCTTCTCACTGGAGGGCGAGCCATTGGGTTATAATAACCTGATGCCAATGAAGTTGGAAACCCAGGACCATCCTCCCATCTTTAGGCGACCCTACAGGGTACCTATTACACACGAGGAGGAGGTAAAGGGACAAATAGCAGAAATGCTGGATCAAGGAGTGATACAGCATAGCCGTTCCACCTGGTCGTTTCCATTGGTAATCGTGAAAAATGGGGAATATGGGTTCCCCTGGACGTCTATTCTCCGCTGCATAGGATATGCAGTGAGGCTCGAGGATACTTGGAGAAGGTGTCGAGCAGAATTCCAAAGGGAAGTTAAATGATATGGGAATAGACAGTGGAAAATTGGGGATATGAGTTCCCCTGGACGTCTATTCTCCACTGCATGGGATATGCGGTGAGGCTCGAGGATACTTGGACAAGTTGTCGAGCAGAATCCCCAAAGAAAGTTAACGGAAAAGGGAATAGACGAAGAAGAAAATTTGGGGTATGGTTTCCCCTGGACGTTTACTCTACGCTGCAATGAATGTGCAGTGAGGCTCAGCGTGGTTTGCAAGTATCACAGAGCGGGAAATCTCAACGGGAAGTTAACACTTTCCAAGGAGGCGGTAAAGTTACTTTTGAGAAATAAAAGTGGCGACTAAAGAGTATTACCGTGAAGATAAGATGACATCGGCATGGTGGTTGAGGCAACGAGAACGGGGAGGTTAGTCGGAACAGCCGTGTGATTCCTCGCCCGAAACGAAAAAATGGAACAAGTGTCACGGTGAGAAAGAGTCAAATTTCCACAAGTGACTAAGAAGAGATTGAAAACACCTCAAGACGCATGTTCACCGATGTCCGTCGCTCTCAAAGGGAAGAAGACCGACGAGGAAAGAAAGATTAACTACTACCGTCACCGGTAGAGTACCAGGACCACGTGATCACTAGGAACGAAGAGTGACCACAGGAATCCAAAGGGGAAGCGATTGAAGAAAAGAAGCGTAGGGCCCTGAGGCTTTGTGTAGACTATAGACCTTGGGACGTCAATGGCAGCAAGGAAAAAATAAGTACCCATCATTGAGGAAACCTCATGAGCCATCAGCACGGAGAAACCTTGGCCAAGTTGCACGGGACTCATTACTTCTCGAGCAGGGATTTACGCTCGGGATATTGGCAGTTGGCCATTCACGACGATAGCATCTCGAAAACTGCCTTCCCCACGGGAAGCGGTCATTTCGAGTTCAGGGTGGTCCCGTTTGGATTGTCCAATAGTCCACCAGTGTTCCAAAGAGTAATGAATTTTATTTTGCCGAAGCAACTGGACAAGGAAGTACAGATTTACTTAGATGACCTCATTGTCCTTGGAAGGTTTGAAGGACATGACGAGAGGGTACGACGAGCCTTGGATAGCCTACGCACCTCCAACTTAAAGGTAAAGTTGGAAAAATGTCAGTTATTACAGTCCCAGGTGGGGTAATTAGGCCATGTGGTCACCAGGAACGGGGTGAAGCCACCAATCCAAAGAAGAGGCCATCAAAAACAGAGGCCAACCAACAGAAAGGAATTGAAGCAATGTTATATTTGGGCAGAGAGTCATCGTCCGTTCGGACCATAAGCCGTTGAAGTGGCTTCTGAGGGAAGGACACCGAGAGCCCAAATGGAAGACTAGAGCGTTCGGTTATGACATTGCAAGACTGCGACGTTCTCATCGAGTACGTGAAAGGCAAACTCAACAGAGTGGCCGATTGGTTGTCCCGCCCGCCTGGAGTGACGAAGGAGTTTGTGAACGCAATATCCGAACAAAGCGATCATTGATCGCAAGGTAATCGGCAAACAACAGTAGAAGGACGTTGAAATAGCGGCAATTCGAGCAGCCATCGAAGAAGGAAAGGCTTTCAGCTGGTCCGTAACCAAGCCCATCCAGCCGTCGAGAGTCAAACTAGTGAGGAACCTGCTGGTTTACATCGATGCGAACGGAAGAGAGGTCATCGTAGTTCCTAAAAAGTTGAGAGAGCAGCTCATTTAGAAAGCCCACACTGACGTCAGGAGCATTCATCCGGGAGCTGCCGGAACTACAGAAATCCTACGGGACCTTTATTTTGGCCAGGTATGGTTCAACAGGTACGGCAGGTAGTCCAAGCGTGCGACACGTGCGCGCGGAACAAACGGACGCGGAAAGTGACTGTGGAAACAATGCCTTGTGTGCGAGGCCACAGTCCTTGGGAACTTCTGCACGTGGACTTAGTTGGTCCCCTTCCTCCGACCGTGGAAGGCAGCCATTATATCCTCACGTGTGTGGATAGTTTCAGCAAATTCACCATACTGGCAGCAATAAAGGACAAGACGGCCCGGGAGGTGGCGGACAAGTGCCATCGTTTGATACGGTGCAAACTGGGTGCCCCTTCAGCAGTAGTATCCGACCAAGGCAAGGAGTTCTGGAACTCTACCTTGCAGGAGCTCTTCAGGGTTTGGGAAGTACGACACCAAAGGACCGCCGCATACCAGCCCCAAAGCAACGGGGAGGTCGAACGTCGAATAAAGAGTTATGCATCAAACTCCGCATACTTTGTAAGAAACGGGACGAGACTGGGATAAAATCCTCGACACCGTGGAATTGTCCTTGAACATCCGAGTGCACCGAGCCACGGGACATTCTCCATTCTTCTTGATGTACGGGCGAACCCCCAACGTACCTTCAAAGCTATTTCGCATGCCACAGGAGGCGTGCGGGAGCCCGTACAACCCAGAGGAATACGCCGAAGACCGAAAGAGGAGTCAGAAATCTACCGCCGAGTGGAAGAGTTCATGCGGAGATACGAAAGGCTAACGGAATCAAGGAATTGAAGCCGTTCAAGAGAAGGCGCCCCATGGCTTGGTGTACATTGATTACCCGCGACCGGGCAGAGGCAAGTTGGAGCCCCGGTACGAGGGTCCCTACATCATCATCGAACAAGAAGACTCCAGTCACTTATCTCCTGCGTCACATGATCACTGGACATCAGATAGTGATCCATCGAGACCGCATCCGCCGCAGCATCGATGCCCAATGGGACGTTGAGCGACAAGGCGGGGCGGACGACGCAGGGGATGAGATGGGGGAAGGGCCAACGCCCCTCCTCTCGGGAGCTTCGCCCTCGACACCGGAGAAACATCAACAAGGGGAAGTGAACCGGAAGGCGCCTCCCGCCCCCTGGCAGGACCGAGCGGCGGAACGAGGACCGCCGGGCGCTTCCGAACTACTTCCTCACGGAGAGCTTCGCCCAGGACCGGAGAAACATCAACACGGGGAAGTGAACCGGAAGGCGCCTCCCGCCCCCTGGCAGGACCGAGCGGCGGAACGAGGACCGCCGGGCGCTTCCGAACTACTTCCTCACGGAGAGCTTCGCCCAGGACAGGAGAAACATCGACTAGGGGAGGTGAACCGGAGGGCGCTTCTTGCCCTGGCAGGACCGAGTGGCGGAATGGGATCCGCCGGGCGCCTCCGAGCTACTTCCTCCCCGAGAGCTTCGCCCAGGGAACGGAGGAACATCGACCCGTGGAGGTGAACCGGAGTGCACCTCCTGCCCCCTGGCAGGACCGAGTGGCGAGCAGGAGCCGCCAGGTGCTTCCGAACTACCTCCTCGCGGGGACCTTATGGGAATAGGGTCCCCCGGAGAAAGCAGACAGGCTGCTTTCCCAGGGCCACCGTTTGAGCGTCAGTATGCTCTTAGGCCCCGACCTCGAGTACACTACGAGGAACCCGAGGATGACTAAAATTAAGTGTGTCAGTGTTGGTGTCCCAATAAAGGGGACAAATAAAATCTATCAGTGATAGTGTCCCAATCAAGGGGACAAGTAAATGGAAAGTTTTTGTGAGTAAAGTGATAATACCCGACCCTAGTTAAGAAAGTTTGCATCGGAGTGCAAAATTAAAGGAGGGGAGGGATGTCGTAACCATGAAGTTGCAGGCAGAGATCTTTTATAAAATAAGTGAAGGAATGTTATTTAAGATTTCGTGGTGTACATCTCTGAACGCAGTGTGGTTTGGTTTTTAAACGTTCATGAACGAATAAATCCGAAGTGTTTCAGATTGTTTAAAGTTGTTCTATCTTAGTTCGGATTATCAGAGAAGTAATAAAACCAAACCACGTGGGGACAGAGGTTTATCACCGAGACCCGACCCCAGCGAGAAGGGTAATCCAACGGATTTGGACGTACGTGCAAATGCGTGGTTTCCTCTTTCGCTAGGTCGAAGATTTTAATATCTCTTTTGCATGATGGTGTGACTTTTGTAAGACAGATTCGAAGACGCTGCTAAAGTTGAACCACGAGGGGGTCATAAACTTAGGGCTTCGAATCTGTTAACGGTATTTAAATGTATTTCGTGGGAAGAAGGAGGGGTCTATACTCGGAAATCAGGTCCAGCTCCAATCAGGGGGCCCAGGATCCTGGGAAACGTAGTAAAGACGCCTTCTTTCTCTTGTATGGGTAATAGCCTTCTGGAGGGACGATCTTAGGAAAACAAATGATTTGATAGGTTTGCAGAATATTGGAAGGCGGGGTCCTTCAAATTTGTAAAGTAAATTCGAAAATTGAAGTTAGTTGTAGTCGTTCCTCCTTGAAGTTAACTGTGGCTAAACAAACCCCCTGTAGACTTGTGGTGTAAGAAAACTTAAAACTGAAAGAATCAATTGTCACTAAATTAAAAATTAAACTTATAGTTCATGAAATTCGTTTACGCGGAAATTTGAGCATAATCATTTAATTGTTAGCGACCTTAACCGAGAATTTGATTGTAACTTAATTAATGTTAACCAACGGACCAAGAGTTTTGTGAACTTTCTCTTAAGTTAATTTGGCTCCACTTAAATAAGAAATAGGGTACGTCTGGGCCCTAATTTCCTGAATCCGTCCATTTGGGTTCAGAAGGAAGTCCCGTTAGTTGATATATTGTAGTTTTGAAAGCTTTGTAGCGGGCCGTAAATCTACGGTCCGTACGCAGCACAAGTGGGAGTAAGTTTTGTCTCCTGCCATAGTAAGTAAATTAATTCTTTGAATATCTGGGTCGAATTCCGACCACTTCATTTATTGTTATTTATTTTTGTTGCACTAAAATATAAAACCCCTCGATCTATAAATTATTTCATTCAGCTAACTGTTCATCTTTGCTTTAGATTTATCATTGTTGATCAATGTATCGATTTAACTTCATCAAACGGTGAACTTTGTCTTTGGAAGTTAAGATTATTGTATTGACTGAAATTTTATATATGTAATTCAGAATAAACTATTAAATGCATGTACTGTGTCGAGTAACATTTAATAAAATTTATAAGAGGGCGTGTGTTGTTTTAAATACCTTGTGATAGACCCCTCTTGTTAGCTGGGGAAAATTAACGTTCAAAGTAGGCTTGTGGAAAGCCGAAGGAACCTAGCCTATCAATTTAAAGGGCCATCCGTCTTGGGTAGGCCGAATAATCCTGAACGAAAATAAGAGATAAAATCACCGGGTACGCCCAACTTAAAGGGTGCCCGTGAAGTGAATTAAGTCAGAGAATGGGCGTTCAATACCATAAATAAATATACGGATTGGGCGCGTACGTCAATATATATATATATATATATATATATATATATATATATATATATATATATATATATATATATATATATATGTAAAGAACGACGCTTTGTATAGGAGAATATTCCGCGCAAGATGAGAGCGAAAAACGAAACAAATGAAAAAATGAGGTAACCACCCTGGAATCGAACCCGGGATCTTCCGATTGCCGGTCAGATATATATATATATATATATATATATATATATATATATATACTATATCCACACCTACAATACTGCTTTAGTGCTTACGGAAGTGCACGGTCAATATTTTATGCAGCTACTGGTGTAATGCAGAAAAGAATAATTCGGAAAATCTATAAATTGAACAAGCATAATGGCAGTACAAAAACAATGTTCCACGCATTAAAAATTCTCAAACTTGTAGAAAGCTACAAACTAAACATTGCCTCATGTATGTATCAAATCGTCCATAATACTGCGCCGGAAATCACCCAAAACAAAATATTAGTTTCTCAAACACAACACCGACAATAAGACACTCAAACACATACATCAGAAAACTAAATTACACTCTAAATCGCGCGACTAGATCCTTATCTTCCACAGGACCAAACCTTTGGAACTCCCTCGATCAAGAGATAAATACAGATAATCTCCATGTACTTTATCTCTCTTTGGATCTATCTCCTTAAAATTAATGTAAATAACCTCATTACTCTGCATCACCTAATGAGATTTATCAAATAGCTCCATTCTGCATATAAAGCATAAAATTTGCTTATAAATGGCAGTTCTACGTGCTGTATGTAGAGAGAAGCATTAGTTCTCCATTTATCTATATGTACAGTGTATATATACACTGTATATATATATATATATATATATATATTAAAGTAAAAATGGGGCAGAAAATATATGTAAATACTATGTGAAAGGAATATACAGATATAAGGGAGGAGAATGTATTTATGAACACCCTCCTGTGTGCAACTACTTTTACAATAATGGCCACTGCAAATTTGGTGGAAAATGCAAATTCTACCATCCGGACATTTACAAGACCTACGCGACATATGGAACCTGCCAGTACGGGAGAAAATGCTACTACCATCATCTCCCGACAAGCTCAAAGGACAAAGGATAAGTTTCAAATGACAACAGAAGGAATGTGAGAAAACAAAAATATGTACCCAAATAGCAAACAAAACACAAATAGCACACAAAATTTTTTGAACATCTCGGACACAATATAACCGTTAAGTCTTATACAGCACATGCAGCTGACACAGCTGGAAACCCTCGAGCCGGACCGCTTCGTGGCAAGAAGCTACCAGAACAGGTAGGAGGGAACGGATCCATCTCGGAGGACCACAAGGCTACAGAACACGCGAAACCAAAGGACAACGAACTACTTAAAATGCACAAGGGGCAATGCAAAACAAAGGACATAAACATTGTCCTGGCAAATATTCAAGGAATAAAACCGAACAACTCACTAAACAAAGTTTCGCACCTGAAAGGTTTTATGGACGAAACAAGGGTGGACATCGCATGCCTCACAGAAACACACCTTAAAGACTGCCAAGGAAACTGCGATAACCGCGAACACTGTATCGATAAGAAAGAATTGCATATCGATGGATTCAACTTACTAAGAGCGGATAGAACAGCGAGACGTAAAGGTGGCTGAGCTATTTATATGCATGAGAGGCATATGACAGAGACGGTAATAAGTAAATCCAACAATTTCGTGGAAACCCTTGCAGTGAAAATAGAGAAACTAAACGTGGTACTGGTAGTCATCTATAGACCTCTAAACTCTCCATATGACAATTTTTCGGATGCCATTGATGATATCAGAACCCTAATAAAGTTCGTAAACTCTCCATCCACTAATATAATACTCTGCGACGATTTTAATTTCCCATTTATAAAATACAAAAAGGTGGGTAGAAATATATTTATACAACAAGATGAAGGGGCACAAGAGAGGACCAGGAGCAAGCAAAAATGTTGATGGCTCTCACAAACGAGTTTATGCTGACACAGGAGATAACAGAAAATACCAGAAAAAATAACTGCCTAGATCTGGTATTCACAAATAACACGAACTTGATTGCCGATATAAAAATAACTCCAACTATTATCTCAGACTACAATATAATCGAGTTATCAACCAACAAATATGGCGATAATTTTAAAAGAAAATACACTTACGGAAGGAAAAGCAAATTTTAGGCCTTTAACTTAAACTCAAAGACCATAAATTGGGAAGAAATCAGATCACACATGGCCCAAATAGAGTGTAGAACAGTTTTAGAGAATAACACAACTGAGGAAATGCTAACATCCTTGGAAGAAAAGACGCTGAGAATTTTGGAAAAATATGCTCCGCAAGCACAGCCAAAAGGAAAGAGGAACTGGCTAGCGAGGCAAAAAGAGAAGAATATTCCGCAAAAGAAAGAGAGTAGCGACGAAGTTAGCTAATTGCGGAGACAAAAATGCCAGGAAAGTAATACAAGAAAAACTGGAGAGAATCGATTAGGAAATCGAAACTCTGATAAAGGGCCATACAGAGAGGGAAGAGGAAAAGGCGGTAGAAGCAATAAAGGAAAATCCAAAATACTTCAAGAGTTATGCAAAAAGGAAAACAAAAACGCGCGCTACTATCGGGCACTTAAGGAAAGGAAATAATGAACTAACATACGATCTGAAAGAAATATCTGAAAAATTGAGAGCCCAGTGTGAATCGGTCTTCAGTACCCCAAAAAGTGGCAAAGCGATACCTGACATAGATGCATTTTTCAAAGAGAAATTACAAGTAGAATGTATAACAGACTTTGATTTTACCCCAGAAGATGTAGCGAGAGCTATAGGACGAATGAAATCACATTCAGCTGCAGGTCCGAACAAATGGAACGCACTATTAATTAAAAACTGTAAAAATGAAATAGCTACACCCTTATACTGGATATGGAGAAGATCCCTAGACACTGGGGAAATACCGAGCATCTTGAAAAGAGCAAACATCGTCCCTATATATAAAGGCGGGAATAGATCTCAAGCAAAGAACTATAGACCAATGTCCTTGACGTTTCACCTCACCAAAATATTTGAAAGAATAGTCAGAGAAAAATCTATGACTTCTTGAGGACATTGGAAAGATTCAGCGAAAATCAACACGGATTCCGATGGGGAAAATCATGATTATCACAACTTATAGAGCATTATAACAATGTCCTAGATGCACTTGAAGGCAATGAAATCTATGATGTCATATACACGGATTTTGCTAAAGCGTTCCACAAATGTGATCACGGTATAATAGCACATAAAATGAAATATATGGGAATAACGGGCAAAGTGGGAAAATGGATCTACAACTTCCTCAGAGAACGTCTACAGGTCGTCAAAATTCAAGGTATATCATCATCAGAATCGGAAGTACGCAGCTCAGTACCACAAGGTACAGTGCTGGCCCCATCCTGTTCATTATCATGCTAACAGACATAGACAGTGGAGTAAACAGCAACAGTATAGTAACATCATTTGCAGACGATACAAAGATTAGCATAAAAATCAGCGATGCAAACGAAGTGGAGGCCTTGCAGAGGGACACAAACAACATATACAAATGGTTAGAAGACAACAATATGGCATTTAACACCGAGAAATTTCAACTCTTGAGATATGGTAGAAATGAGGAACTTGAACAGACTGCATATTACGCTTCAGATAGACAAGAAATTCAGAGAAGCACGAAAGCGGTCAACTTGGGTTAATAATGACCGATGATGCTAAATTCGAGACAAAAAATCAGATAGCAATAAACAAAGCAAAAAGAGTCGCGGGACAGGTACTAAGAACGTTCAAAAGGAGGGACAAGAGTAATGATTCCCCTGCTGAGAAC
Organism: Bathynomus jamesi; assembly: GCA_023014485.1. Taxonomy (NCBI): domain Eukaryota; kingdom Metazoa; phylum Arthropoda; class Malacostraca; order Isopoda; family Cirolanidae; genus Bathynomus; species Bathynomus jamesi. The sequence continues at coordinate 180,481 of JAJOZX010003059.1, read as the reverse complement.
ACTAATCATACCAAAACTTGAATACTGCTCAGTTTTGACGTCCTCATATAAAAACTAAAAAGGAAGAAAATAATAAACTAAAAGAAATGCAGAGACATTTCACAGCCAAGACTGATGGCTGCAAAGAACTCAACTACTGGGAAAGACTACGTAAACTAAATCTGTACTCCCTGGAAAGAAGAAGAGAGAGGTATACCAAAATTAAGCGTGCGAAAGTAAACAACAAGCCCTTGTGGTTTACTTCTAGAGTAGGAGATATTATAAAGAGTAGAGATCGGGCTTATAGGCTACATAAGTGCGATAAAGACAATTTGTGGTTACGAAACAACTACATATCTCCAAGGCGTGAAGCGAAAAGTGTAATAAAAAAGTCCAAGCGCGAATTTGAAATGTTCCTAGTTCGTGACGGTAAAGAAAACCCCAAGCGATTCTTTCAATACGTCAACAATAGAAATCCAGTAAAAAATGTCTTGGGGCTGTTGAAAAATGTTAACGGAGAGCTAGTTTCTGAAAACAAGGAAATGGCTACCTTGCTAAACGAATTTTTTACGTGTTTTTACTATAGATGTAACGAATATCCCTACGGTCATAGACATAATACCTTTTGATAATGGTAATATTTTGGATAATATTGTGGTTAGTGAAAGGAAGGTAATGCTCTATATTGATAAAATGAAAATGCATAAATCACCGGGGCCGGATTCCATATATCCCATACAACTGAAAGAGTTAAAAGAAAGCATTGATGTGCCGCTAACAAAGATTTTTAATGCGTCTATTTCTGAGGGGTGCGTACCAGATAATTTCACGTTAGCAAATGTAACACCTATCTTTAAGAAAGGCGATAAAGGTGCGGGCGGGAAATTATAGGCCAATCAGTTTAACGTCTGTTGTAGGTAAACTACTGGAATCAATAATTAGGGATTGTATAGTCGAACACTTAGAATTGCATAACTTGGTTAAAAATACGCAGCACGGTTTTAGGCGGAAAAATCTTGCTTAACTAATCTTTTAGAATTTTTTCAAAGCGTGGTTGAAGTTTACGATAGTAATCGGGCGGTAGATGTAGTGTATTTAGATTTTCAAAAGCGTTTGACACCGTACCGCACAAAAGACTCATTGAAAAAACTAAGGCTCATGGAATCAGGGGTGTAGTAATAAATTGGATAGAAGAGTGGTTGTGTGGTAGGAAACAGAGGGTGGTCGTTGATGGAGCGAAGTCGTGTTGGGCTAATGTAGCGAGCGGCATTCCTCAGGGTTCTGTATTGGGCCTAGTGATGTGAGTGGTTTTTTATTGTGTCGTTTTTTTTGTTTTTTTCTTTTTTTTGTTTAAAACGAAGATAGTCTGTTTTTTTTTTTTTTTTATTGTTTTAAACTTATTCCATATTTTTCTTCCTTTAATCTAATAAGTATATTAGTATTACCTATAATTTACTATACTACCATGCTTATACGGTTATACCTAGTATATATAGTCCTCTTTAAGAAAAACTGAATCACGAAAAAAGTATATAATAGAAAGGAAAAACAAACCCTCATTTTTTATATGTATATATATTTTTTAACTAGAACATAAAACATTCTTCCTCGTTTCAAACAATATACATAATTGTGATTGGCAAGAGTACCAATATATATATTCCAGATAGAAAAAAAAAATATTCACCTTTTTTTGAACCTTTTTGTTAACCTAATGTTGTTTAACCTTCATTTCCATGGAAGAATCATCACTAGATTGGGTAGAGCATATATGCTAGTTTCAATATCACAGGTACTGGTATAATATACATAATAAAAAATACATAATACTGGTATAAAACAATATATATAATTGTGATTGGCAAGAATACCAGTGTGTGTATGTATATATATATATATATATATATATATATATATATATATATATTATATATATATATAATATATGCAAAAAATAACTGCAATGACCGCGCAGTATATAAATGAATAGAAACGACATAAGTATTAAGGAACGTTTCTGCACACGAGGAGGAGAGATAACGAAATAATCTCCTCCTCGTGTGCAGAAACGTTCCTTAATACTTATGTCGTTTCTTCATATATATATATATATATATATATATTCCAAATAGAAAAATAAAAAAAATAAAAATATTCATCTCTTTCTTTAACCTTTGTGTTAACCTAATGCTGTTTAACTTTCATTATCTGATTCCATTTCCATTGAAGAATCATTATCACTAGATTGATTAGAGCATATAGTTTCAATATCACAGGTATTGGTACTTATTGCAGATTTGGATGTTGACGAAGCCAATGTAGCACCATGTTTTACTTCACTTTCTTGGAATTTTGCATTTTGGGATATAAATACTAGCTTTGCTGCTCTGTCTGTGCTTAATCGGTTTCTTTTGGCTGTATGGATATTACTGTATGTGCTAAATGATCTCGGAGGTAATGAAAGGGCGAAATAGAGGTGTATGAGTTTGTGTAGGTATATATGTGAGTATGCGTGCGTATGTATCTGGAATTCTGGATGTATGCGTGTGTATGGGGTATATAATAGATATAAATATGTGTATATAAGTATTTATGTATATATTGGTATATATGTATATGGGTGTATGTGTATGTGTATGTGTATATATATGGATGGTCTCGGGGGGAAAATATGTCATCGCGGGTCTAAAGGATAGTTAAGTGGGAGATTCAAAATCCGAGGCATGGATGGGAGAGTCCTGGAAAGGTTGGACAATAGGCAGTCAGCTCCCAGCCAGTGTTCTCGCAAGTTTAACGGATCTCAAGATACAAGACTTTCAGTGCAAGAAAGAGGCCAGTTTTTTTCTGTAAATAGGCTGAAAAGGACATTCTATACTGGTACCATATGGCCTATTTTATTATTTATTTATTTATTTTTATAATATATATCATTGCAAAAGTATACCTTATAATTAAATTGCCAATATCTATACTAATTGGGCCCCTTGCTTTTTCTTATATATATTAACGATTTAGATGTCGGCCTAGTCGGTACAGTTTCAAACTTTGCGGATGACACGAAGTTGGGTGGTAGGGCGATTAATGACGAAGATAGAGGTAAAATCCGGGAAGATCTGAATAAAATCGTTGATTGGTCAGTCACGTGGCAAATGAGATTTAACGTCGATAAGTGCAAAGTTTTACATATAGGTTCGCGTAACGGTAATTTTGCGTATAGTATGCGTATAGTATGGGGTTTTGCGTATAGTATGTCAGGGAAGGAGTTCGCAAGCGTAGAACAGGAAAAAGATTTAGGAGTTATAGTCACTGGTGATTTAAAAGTAGCGAAACAAAGTACAGCAGCGGTCAATAAAGCGAACAAAGTGCTAGGTTTTATAGCTCGGAATTTAGAGTACAAATGGCGCGATAATATTGTTCCTCTTTATAAATCGTTAGACCCCATTTGGAGTACGCGATCCAATTTTGGAATCCGCATATGCGAAAAGATGTAGACAAAATCGAAAGAGTTCAAAGACGAGCAACTAAGATGATTCCGTCGCTTTGGTCGAAGTCGTACGAGGATAGGCTTAAGGAGTTAAAATTGACTACATTCGAGACTAGGAGGCTAAGGGGTGATCTAATCCAGGTTTTCAAAATTATGAATGGGTTCGATAACGTAGATAGAGATAGCTTTTTCGAAATATCTCAATATAATAGAACTAGAAATAACGGGTGTAAGTTGACAAGTAGAAGGTTCGAGACAGCAGTTGCCAAAAACTTTTTTACGCATAGAATAGTAAATAGGTGGAATAGTTTGCCTGTAGAAGTAATTAGTAGCACGTCTATAAACATGTTTAAAAATCGATTAGACGCATATTTGATAGATTAGGTATAGTTTAAGGTAGTAAAATTAAGGCTTTGTGGTTCGGAACCCACGTAAAATTGTAGGTCCTCTCCGCCATTACGGAGGACATGCACAATACACAATTACGAACAGTTAGGTAGACCAGACATGGTGAAGTATATGGATCTAAAACCTTGTTTTCGGAGTGCTGCACCTACTTTTGTAATTATGAATGATCTCTTAGCTAATTTGTTGCACAGATCTTCAGTATGCTCTCTGAATGAGAGGTTTGAATTGAGGGTAATTCCATGAAGTTGACCGATTGCATTCATTGAGTGGGGATTGAACTTATGTTTAGATTTAGAGAGGGCAGCGTTTTTTTTTTTTGTGATGGCTCTATTTGCTTTTTTTCAATACTAAAAGATAAGCCAGTCATATACTCTTTGGAGTTCAATTGTTGGTAGCTGTTTAGACAGGTAATAAGTCTTTATTCGAGGTTATGATTGAAGTATCATCTGTATATTCGTAACAGGAAGAATTATTTAGTGACCTGTAGGAGTCATTTACATAAAGGAAGAACAGGATAGGTGCCAGAATACTCCTTTGGGGCACCACGCGGGAGATACATCTTTTCTATGATGTAAGAGTCCTGTATTACAAATTATGTCCTGTTAGTGAAGTATGAGCTGAACCATCTAACGGGTAGTGCCTTGAAGACGTAATGTTCAACTTTTTTGGAGTATGTGATGAGGTACTGTGGCTTAGGATAATAACTGATGTTTTATGTTGGCCAGATTACTATAAAGTTCTTTTAATATGACAGTTATTGCGTAGTTTGTCGTGTGTTTTCGTAGGAAGCCAAATTGTTGTTTGTGTATTATTTTGTGTTTCAATATAAATTTTATTATTTAACGTAATTATTAACGTAACGTAATTAACGTAATTACTCGCTCGTATAGTTTATTGACGGTTGGAAAGACAGAAATGGGTCTGTAGTTTGAGGGGAAAGTTTTATCTCTTGATTTATATTTAGGACATACTCTAACCTTTTATAGACAGTCTAAGAAGACACCATTTTCAATGGATAGGTTTATGAGCTTTAACAATTTGGGCGCAATTAGGTTCGCGCATTCTGTAAATTCTGTTTGGGGATTATGTCCAGCGTAGAACTTTTATTTTTTAATTGTTTTATGGTAGTCGTTAAATCGTATGTCGTCGTTTTATTATTTTTACACTCTTGCTTGACATTTTTCTTTGTTTTATAGCATTTAGCAATTATTTTATTGGCTTTATACGTATCTCTTATTTTAGGTTTGAAATATAAAAGACGATGGAAAAAGTTATTAAACCTTTACCGTAACTCGTAGGTCTAACTTTAATTAAAAGAAAGTCTATTTTATATATTTAAAATCTCGTTCAAAATTTATTCTCCACCAAAAGGATCCAATTCTATTGATGTTGAAATGAAAATTTTCGTCGTTGTTGAAATGGGAAAAAAAACCATTATTTGAACTCTCCCATTAATTGCAGCATTTTATCACAAAGGAGAAATTTTTAACAAAAATTCAAGAGGAAATTTTCCTTAACTTGTTTTTAATATCGATTTTCTATTATTTACTCGTAAAGGCGCGTCTTTATTAAGAAGAAATGCTTCCATAGAAACAAGGTATTGTGCGTATATATGCATTAATGTATATTGCGTCGTTACAATCGAATAGAAATCAATAGTAAATGAAAATGCAATTAATGTTACGTTGAGAAGCCATCAAGCCACCATCTGTCCACAATCTCTCTGAGGTCCAATTTCCATCTTGTTTTCACTTAAACGAGTCTAATTTTCGACCCTTCATTTTCCACGCCTTAATGGACACTTCGCACGAGCCGTTAATTTTTTTTCATTTGCGTACGACCTCTCAGTCTCTGACAGTAAAATGGTTGGCATAAATAAGTTTTACGGCTTTTCTTTTCATGGTGTTTCTTCGGTTGGCATAAAGTTTGTCTATTAGTCATAAAACCTGAAAATCGTAGCATTGCGAGGAAAACGTAGAATCTATTTTTAGTACTCGTTCTTTACGTTCAAAGTGCTTAAAATAGATGATATTCATTGAACAAAGAGAATTAAAAACAATTCTAAAGAAACCATTGGCATTGTCAGAATTCTGAACATCTTTGAAAAACGCCTCAAACAAGACCTTTCGAAAATGTAAGTTCACAGAAACAAAGCCTTCCCGCGACCTTCTTTACGTAGAAATATTATCTTCTTTCGTCTCAAATCACTCGAAGAAAGAAAGAAGTTTTCAAGAAGATTTCTTCTATCTAAAGAAGTTATGTATCATTAAAAAAAAAGTTATTATATCACCTACAACACGCTTTGATACCGAAAAGAAGGAAAAACTTCCCCTATGGAATGCATTCTCAAAAAGTTCTAAATTTAGGTTTTATTTGGGGCGTTAAAAACGTTAAAACAAGTTAGAAATCTTAAAATCTTTATATATATATATATATATATATATATATATATATAATAAAAGCCAATGTCTGTTTTTGGTAACTCTTACAGTAGTATGGGTTCATAATCCCATATATATATATATATATATATATATATATATATATATATATATATATATATATGAAATAGGATCCCTCCTAAGGAGACGTAATTTTACATTTAGGATAAACGAAGACGACGTAGAGCAAGAAAGTCATTATATTTGGCTGCAGCCGACGTTTCGGGCAACTCTACCCATTTTCAAGGCCTAATAAAATAAAAAGCTAAAATTAATGCATGACAAAAAAAAAATATACGAATGTCAAAAACAAACTAATTCATAGCACAGAATAAAACCACTTAAAGAATAAAAATTAAAAAGCGTAAAACAAGCATAAGCCAAAAACAAAAATTAAAAATTATATACATGACAAATAACACATGATAAAAGTAAAACTTAAAACTAAAAACATTCAAACAAATTAGTTAAAAACTTCACTAATAAAAAGTTAAATGAAAAAACGCAAAAGTGCACGAAACTAATTTGTTTGAATGTTTTTAGTTTTAAAGTTTTACTTTTATCATGTGTTATTTGTCATGTATATAATTTTAATTTTTGTTTTTGGCTTATGCTTGTTTTACGCTTTTTAATTTTTATTCTTTAAGTGGTTTTATTCTGTGCTATGAATTAGTTTGTTTTTGACATTCGTATTTTTTTTTTTTTTTTGTCAGGCATTAATTTTAGCTTTTTATTTTATTAGGCCTTGAAAATGGGTAGAGTTGCCCGAAACGTCGGCTGCAGCCAAATATAATGACTTTCTTGCTCTACGTCTTCGTTTTATCCTAAATGTATATATATATATATATAAATAATATATATATATATATATATATAAATTACATATATATATATATATTATATATATATAAAGCCTCCTTTATATTTGTTTTATTAATTTTGCTTATTTATATTGTTTTATTAATTTTGCTTATTTCTGTTTTCGAAATGTAAAGTCGCAATCTTGATCTCGAAAAGCAATTACGATCCATTATAAGGATTTTCTCTAATAAAAAACACTCATCCATTCAACCTGAAAATACAAAAGATGAGTATATATATTTGAGCTCCTTTTTATAAGGATAAGTTTAAGAGAGAAAGAGAGAGAGAGAGAGAGAGAGAATGTTGAATCCTATATTCTATATCGACCTTAAAGTAATTCAATTGGATTTAATATTATATATATTTATATATTCTTTCGTCTATCGCTTTTGGACTCATTTCTTGTTTACTGAAAACCTTCTCTTCGCACGTATCACTTTCGTCTTCAAATAAATAATTAAGATTAATCTAAATTCTAAATTTCGATAATCGCTCAAGACTTTTTCCGAGTCAATAAACACATAATATATAATTACCTTCAGAAATGGAGATATCTTTAGAAAAGAATCGTTTCACGGAAATTTCTTGGAAAAAATCATGAAACTAATATAAAAATGTTGGTTTTTTCCTTACACACACACACACACACACATATATATAATATATATATATATATATATATATGGGATGAATTTCACAATTAAACACGTGAAATGAATAAATGCTGCAATTTTTTTTTCTTTTTCCTTGTGGGTTTGCAATATATATATATATATATATATATATATATATATATATATATATATATATATATATGCACTAAAATCACAAAATAACACGTGATCTTATTAATAAGCAAACAACCACAGGGAAAAGGAAACACGAAGTCCGAGCGCTTTCGTGATATATTCACATTATCCTTGATAATGTGAATATATCACGAAAGCGCTCGGACTTCGTGTTTCCTTTTCCCTGTGGTTGTTTGCTTATATATATATATATATATATATATATATATATATATATATATGAAAATTTATTTCACGAAAGTAACACGTGAAAAATATTTATATGGATAAAACCACGAAGGAAAGGAAACACAGAATGGTGCTCGAGCGCTTGAGCACCATTCTGTGTTTCCTCTCCTTCGTGGTTTTATTCATCATATATATATTATAATAACCTTAACCTTTGGTTTAGCTTCCGCCCGAATTGTTTTCTTCTGACGAAGGTCAAGCTTTTCACTCCACCTTAGACCTACAGTTTAACGTGGAATCCGAACCACGCCCCATCAGCACCCAGCGTCTTAACCACTAAACCACCTAAAGTACCATTTATCTACTACCACTTTCTTTTTATTGTGTGGAAGGATGAAGCTGGGTTTTTTGCTGCGAGCCGCTGGTCTCGAAACCCTGGGCCGATGGATCGTAGTCAGCGACGCTAACCACTACACCACCGAGGCGCATAACTACACCACCGAGGCGTGATATATATATACTGTATTATATATATATATAATTTTTTTTTTATTTATTTTTTTTTTTGAGATTACAGTGAAGTATTCTTACAGAGAAATATTGCAGTACATTCGTCCTTATAAAAAGTTAGTTTTAACTCCAATATAATGTAAAACATCAAAGAATTGGAGGAAAATAAAAAGGAAATGTTAAAATGGCCAAAGTTTTCGTACATTTATTTATTAAATTGTTTCATACTTTGTGTAGCCAATTTTTGCTTGAATGCTTCAATGATTCGTTTTGGATATTTTTTGTACAAGGTTTCGACTCTCGCCGTAAAAAATTTAAGCCCATTTTTCTAAAGAATATTGTGTGCAGTTCATTCACATTCGAAGGGTTTCTCTTGCGGACACCTTTTTTCAAATCAAGCCATAAATTCTCGATGAATTGAGATCTGAGCTTTCAGTGGGCCACTCGAAGAGTGAAATACTTTTGATGGAGCCATTTCATGGTACTCTTACATTTATGTTTTGTATCATTATCTTGTTGCAGTACAGCAATCGCTGCTCATTCGCGACTCCCGAACTGAAGCAATACATTTTCTTCTAAAATTTCCTGATATTTCTTCGAATTCAAGATTCCATTGATGACAACAATCTTTCCTGGACCAGAAGAACTAAGCATCCTCCAAAAAAGCAAACTACCACCATCATGTTTAACCGTAGGAAGACTTTCTTTCCCCATGCAGTATTTGATTTTCGCCAAACGTACCGTTGCTCGTTGTTCCTGAATAATTCAGTTTTGGTCTCGTCTGTCCAGAGAATTTTCTTCCTGAATGCAAAGCCATCATTTTGATAAACCATGGCGTACTTTAAACGAGCTTCTTTGTGCGCTTTCGTAGAAGCAGAGGTTTTCTTCGTGCAGCTCTTCCATGCAGACCTTCTTTCTCAATGTACGACATGAGTGCCACTGTATATATATTGTATATACAGGGTGGCGGAAAGTAGCTCCCTATTTTGGATTGGTAAAAAAATACGTATATTATCCATTTATTTCAGAAGAAATAATATGAAAAGGTAGATACATGGTAGGTTTTCTCTAAAATTCATGTGGGCTCCAACTCTTTCCACCAGCTTCTGGAGCCGCCCAGGAATGGCGTCCACTGACTTTAGCAGGAACTCCGGCGGGATGGAGGACATGACTTCCCGAATTCGGTCCTCCAGTTCTTCCAAGTCCTCGGTTTTGGTGCGGTAGACTTCTTCCTTTACCCACCCCCAAAGAAAGAAGTCGCACGGTTACCGCTGAAAAACGGCAGAATCGGTTCAGTGTAACGGTGTGGTGTGGTATGACCTCAGATCAGGTTGTGGGCCCGTTCCTTCTGCGCAACACCATGAATGCTGAGCGGTATCTTGCTATGTTGCGAAACGAGGTCTGGCCGGTTGTCAGCACATGGGAGAACATCGACGATCTGATATTTATGCAAGATGGCGCCCCTCCGCACTTCGCTCTTGTTGTCCGTGAGTGGCTGGATGCCCACTTCCCTGGGCGTTGGATGGGTCGTCGTGGTCCACATCAATGGCCAGCCAGGAGCCCCGACTTGACACCGTGCGACTTCTTTCTTTGGGTGGGTAAAGGAAGAAGTCTACCGCACCAAACCGAGGACATTGGAAGAACTGGAGGACCGAATTCGGGAAGTCATGTCCTCCATCCCCGCCTGAGTTCCTGCTAAAGTCAGTGGACGCCATTCCTGGGCGGCCTCCAGAAGCTGGTGGAAAGAGTTGGAGCCCACGTTGAATTTTAGATAAAACCTACCATGTATGCCTACCTTTTCATATTATTTCTTCTGAAATA
>JAJOZX010003059.1:152500-167500 GCA_023014485.1 Bathynomus jamesi | reverse complement strand
GGTTTTTTGCTATTTCCTGGCGGAAGGCTTGGAGCCCTCGGCCAATTACTTCATTTGGGAATGAATTTTCTTACCTCAAGGTATTATTTCCTGTAATAAATATAGAAAAGAACACTTCATCATAAACTTATCTTTATTTCATTACTGAAGAATCTCCTTGTAGACATAATTGTCAACAAATACTCCCCTTTTCATTTCTTTCCGTCAGGACTTTCAGCAAAAGATCGGCGCTACGCCCCGATTTCGCTAGATCTGCGGTACTTGGGCATTCGGCCCGAACCGAATCGAATTGTGGGCCTACGGCGTATTTATTTTGAACATCATTCCTATCCCTCTCACCTTGGGCCTCAGTAATTGGGTGCCTGCGGCGCCCCAATTACTGTCGGTTCATTATTTGGTCAATAAAACTATAGAAAAGAACGCAGCCATGAAAATCTAAAGCTTCACAAATCTTGATACAATGAGCTCAAATGTGAAGCTTAAGATTTTCATGATTGCGTTCTTTTCTATAGTTTTATTAACCAAATAATTGAACTGACAGTAACTGGGAGCCTGCGGCCCCCCAATTACTGGGGGTTCAATTATTTTGTCAATAAAACTATAGTCATGAAAATCTTAAGCTCACAAATCTTCTTGCACACTGTGAAGCTCAAGATTTCCATGGCTGCCTTCCCAATTACTGTCGGTTCAATTTTTGGTCAATGAAACTATAGAAAAGAACGCAGCCATGAAAATCTAAAGCTTCACAAATCCTTGATACAATGAGCTCAATGTGAAGCTTAAGATTTTCATGATTGCGTTCTTTTCTATAGTTTTTTTTTTGGTTACATATTATATATCGCACTTACCTCCATTATAATATATATATATATTATATATATATATATATATACAGGGTCCCGCAAAAAAAAAGGAGCATGACGAAAATTGCTCTCACGCCCGCATTTTTTTGCCGGACCCTTAAATGTTATATATCTAGCTAAAGATAAAAGAGCCGAGAGTTGTATAAACAAATTTCATCAAACTCGTCATAAAATAAAGATTTTAATGGCCACAAACGTGCAATGACTAAAAATGAATTTCCGCGTAAAAATTTTAATTTTTTTTCCTCATTTAAATTATTTTTTCAGATGCCTAAATAATTGTAATCAATAAAAATGATATGCCCTTTTCTAAAGAAGATAAAATATAATAAAACATTATAGACTTGATAAAAATTATGGCGCAATAAAATTATTACAAGAGTTTCCGAATAAACCATGGTCGAAAGGAGGTTTGGACAAGCTGTTAAGAAAAATCGACGAAACTGAAAGTACTGAAAGGAAACAAGGAAGCGGGAGGCCAAGATCAGTTCGAACCGAAGAAAACATCAGAGATGTGGAACTAAGAATTTGTAGTCAGAAGGCAGACCAGGGACTCACGTGACACCGTCCAAATTGCTAATAGTTGAGCATAATCCGAAAGCAGCGTCAGAAACATTATTAAAACGACCTTGAACTAAAACCTTATAAACGGATACACGGGCAGAAATTAACTGAAATTAACGAACAGAAAAGAGTTGTTTTGTTCTGAACGCATGAGAATAATATCACTCCCGAAAAAGTAGACCTCGGCTTTTTTACTGACGAAAAGAAGTTTACGGTAGAACCACCGCGAAATTCCCAAAATGACAGAGTGTATTCAAGAGTTTAATCGTAAAATGAAATACCAGATGATAGACTTTATGCTACCCGTAATCATTTTTTCCTGCCAGCGTAATGGTATGGGTCGGTGTGTCTAAACTAGGCAAACATCTGTTTTTTTTCGTAGAGCCAAACATCAAAGTAGACGCCCGCTATTACACTGAACTTTGTTGGAACAAATGCTGCCCGAAATGAGACGAATTGGCGAATAATTGGTTACTTCTTATTCCAACAGGATGGCGCTCGGGCGCATACCGCTAAGTCAACTATTGAATTTTTTGAAAAAATGTTCCTGAATTGCTTTACCCAAAAGATTGCCCCCTATAGTCCAGATTTGAATCCCGTAGACTACGGAATATGGGAAATGTTGGCTGAGAAAGTGTACAAGCATAAGATCCGAAATGTCGAACATTTGAAAGAAGTTATCGTACAAAAATGGGAAGAAATTACCCAAGATCAAGTAGATAAAGCTATAGATCAATTTAGGCCCCGATTACGAAGGGTTGTAGAGGTTTCTGGCAAGCTATCGAACAATTTTTTTAGTCTTATAATTTCGTTTTCTTTGGAAATTGTAAAATATATGACATGTTGTAGTAAAACTTTTATATTTTTTTTAATTTTTGACGTATTGACATGAAATTTGGTACTAACTTAGTTTATTTGTTGCTTATTTGCCTAAAATAAATTATTTGTCATTATGTGTAAAAATAAATGTACAGTAAACATTTCTGGCAAACATATCGAACAATTTTTTTAGTCCCTTATAATTTCGTTTTCTTGGAATTGTAAAATTATATGACATGTTGTAGTAAAACTTTTATATTTTTTTTAATTTTTGACGTATTGACATGAAATTTGGTACTAACTTAGTTTTATTTGTTGCTTATATTCCTAAAATAAGTTATTTGTCATTATGTGTAAAAATAAATGTACAGTAAACATTTTCGTCATGCTCCTTTTTTTTTTGCGGACCCGATATATATATATATATTATATATATCATGCGGGTTGCTTCTACAGAGCTTCAATTTAATATTTAGGAGAAATCCAATGACAAGGAGAAATGTAAATGCCATGAAAAGTCTTCTTTAATGCGCAACGTTTCGAGCAATACGCTCATCTTCAGGCTGTTTAATAACAATGTGAAATTAAAATCAATATTGAATGAAAAACAAAACAGAAAATTTCTATAACCTATTCGTAAAGACAAATTTTAAAAGACTGAGAAAAGAGGGTTAAATTCTAAGTTATACAGATTTACATATAAAAATTAAGAAGTATTTTTAAATACATGTAGTAAATGTGAAATTAATACACTGGAAAAATTACCAATAGTACACTGGAACAATGAATATCTACCTTACACTGCAGTATCCGAGGCTACTAATTTGAGCAGAGGCAAGACGGGAAAACAGAGATGGCGAGGGCGATTGGGGAGGAGGGATTATAAGGAATTGGGGAAGGAGGAGGGATCATAGCAAATTGAGAGGGACGGCCGATGAGTCAACATTCAGACTAGGGGACAATGCTTTAATGAAGCGATTCTAAAATTCTTAGTGAGTTGGGACAAGTATTACAACCAAGAATTTTAAAATTGTCTAAAGTGACATCAATTTTACATTTATGCTGTGTTCGCGAATCCGAAACTCTTTAGTTTTTAAAATTTTACCTGTTCGGCCACTTATTCCCATATGCGAATAAAATCTAGCCCTGAGAGAGCGAACAGTGCTGCCGATGTAATTCCCAAGGAGACACCTAGGGCAGGTAAATAAATATACAACACCGCTACGCAACGAGTCAGGGGTTCGATCCTTCGCTGAGAAAAAGCTACCTAAAGACGTTTTATTAATAAATATGATGCGGAAATCAGTATGATAAAAAAATTTCCTTAACAATTTTGTAAATTTAAGCTTAAATTCCTTATTCAAAGGACCCATTTCAGGTACCAAGAAATATTTTATATCCTTCGGCACTGTAATACATGGAAGTTGAGGGCTATAAACATTATTTAAGAAGGATCTAATTAGTTTGTCTACATATTGAACAGGAAAACTATTATTAGTAAAGTATGATCTTAGATTATTAAATTCATCATTAAGTAAGGTAAAATTAGAGGTCAAATTATATCCTCTGAACAGGAGAGTTTTAATACAAGACATCTTATAGTTGAAATCAGTAAAACTAAAAAAATTCATGCCCAAACCAGTGAAAGTGGGTTTCCTGTAAACTGATGTAGTAATAGAATCACCGTTTTTCGAAATTAAAAGATCTAAGAAGGGGAGGGAGCCATTTTGCTCAGTTTCCATTGTATACGTTATATTGGGGTGCAAAGAATTTAGGAAGTTAAAGAATTGTTGCGCTTGTACCGCATTATCAAAGACTGCTATCGAATCATCAACGAAGCGTCGATAGAAAATTGGCTTGAGATGAGTGGGAGATTGTCTAAAAATTACACTTTCTAAATGAGTCATAAAAAAGTCAGCTGCTAACGGTCCGACTGGTGATCCCATCCCTACCCCATCAATTTGTTGGTAAACCTTATTGTTGAAAGTGAAATAGCATTGTTTGAAGACCAATTCTAAAAGTTCCTTCAAATGAGACAATGAAAAACCATGAAAATTATCAACTGAGCTAAAAACCCTATCTAAAATAATGGCAATAGTTTCAGATACAGGTACATTTGTGAAAAGTGACTTTACATCAAAACTGACAAAAAACTTTTTTGAATCGAAGTTTTTACCAAGGAGGTCTTTTTGGAATTCAAACGAGTTATTTATAGTGTAAGCATTTTTCGCAAAGGGGGACAGGAGACGAACAACAAATTTTGCCAATTGAAAGGTGGGTAAGTTATACGAAGCTAAAATAGGACGGAGAGGTGTTCCAGCTTTATGGATTTTAGGCAGACAATATAATTGAGCAAGATTAGCACCAGATGCGAACAACTGAGAGTAAGTATCATTTTTTATTATCTTTAAGGACTTTAGTCGTGACAGAAATCTATTAACCTGGTCTTCTAACCTTACAATGACTTTATTTACAGGTTCTAGAATTTGTTTGAATTTAGTAAGATCACTTAGGATTTCATTAGTTTTGTTTATGTAGTCCGATTTATTCAAAATAACCACTCCGTTACCCTTGTCTGGTCTAGTCACAACAATCTCCTGGTTCTTTGCCAAATTCTTAATACACTGCAAATCACTCTTCCTAAATATGAAAGATTGAAATTTAAGATTTCTAAGTTTCAGAAAAAATTCTTGAGTTAGATTTGAGAACTGACATTTGAAATTATTGAAATCCCCCACATGGGGAACATTTTTCAAGCCATTGAAAAATTTTTCAAAGTAAAGAAAAAACGAAGGCTTATATATTTGAAACAACGGAAGCTTAAATTGCAAACCAAGTGACAGTAAAAACTTTTCCCGAGGGGAGAGTGTGTAACTAGAAAGATTCGAAATTACCTTCTCTGAATTGAAAAAATTTGGTGAATTCATTCCCAAAGCCTTTAACTTACGTTCATGTGTTTCCAAGATGGTAGAGTGAAATTTTTCTAGTTCACGTGCCTAAAATCCATAAAGCTGGAACACCTCTCCGTCCTATTTTAGCTTCGTATAACTTACCCACCTTTCAATTGGCAAAATTTGTTGTTCGTCTCCTGTCCCCCTTTGCGAAAAATGCTTACACTATAAATAACTCGTTTGAATTCCAAAAAGACCTCCTTGGTAAAAACTTCGATTCAAAAAAGTTTTTTGTCAGTTTTGATGTAAAGTCACTTTTCACAAATGTACCTGTATCTGAAACTATTGCCATTATTTTAGATAGGGTTTTTAGCTCAGTTGATAATTTTCATGGTTTTTCATTGTCTCATTTGAAGGAACTTTTAGAATTGGTCTTCAAACAATGCTATTTCACTTTCAACAATAAGGTTTACCAACAAATTGATGGGGTAGGGATGGGATCACCAGTCGGACCGTTAGCAGCTGACTTTTTTATGACTCATTTAGAAAGTGTAATTTTTAGACAATCTCCCACTCATCTCAAGCCAATTTTCTATCGACGCTTCGTTGATGATTCGATAGCAGTCTTTGATAATGCGGTACAAGCGCAACAATTCTTTAACTTCCTAAATTCTTTGCACCCCAATATAACGTATACAATGGAAACTGAGAAAAATGGCTCCCTCCCCTTCTTAGATCTTTTAATTTCGAAAAACGGTGATTCTATTACTACATCAGTTTACAGGAAACCCACTTTCACTGGTTTGGGCATGAATTTTTTTAGTTTTACTGATTTCAACTATAAGATGTCTTGTATTAAAACTCTCCTGTTCAGAGGATATAATTTGACCTCTAATTTTACCTTACTTAATGATGAATTTAATAATCTAAGATCATACTTTACTAATAATAGTTTTCCTGTTCAATATGTAGACAAACTAATTAGATCCTTCTTAAATAATGTTTATAGCCCTCAACTTCCATGTATTACAGTACCGAAGGATATAAAATATTTCTTGGTACCTGAAATGGGTCCTTTGAATAAGGAATTTAAGCTTAAATTTACAAAATTGTTAAGGAAATTTTTTTATCATACTGATTTCCGCATCATATTTATTAATAAAACGTCTTAGGTAGCTTTTTCTCAGCGAAGGATCGAACCCCTGACTCGTTGCGTAGCGGTGTTGTATATTTATTTACCTGCCCTAGGTGTCTCCTTGGGAATTACATCGGCAGCACTGTTCGCTCTCTCAGGGCTAGATTTTATTCGCATATGGGAATAAGTGGCCGAACAGGTAAAATTTTAAAAACTAAAGGTTTCGAGGATTCGCGAACACAGCATAGAATGTAAAATTGATGTCACTTTAGACAATTTTAAAATTCTTGGTTGTAATACTTGTCCCAACTCACTAAGAATTTTAGAATCGCTTTCATTAAAGCATTGTCCCCTAGTCTGAATGTTGACTCATCGGCCGTCCCTCTCAATTTGCTATGATCCCTCCTCCTTCCCCAATTCCTTATAATCCCTCCGTCCCCAATCGCCCTCGCCATTCTCTCGTGTTTCCCGTTCTTTGTCTGCTCAAATTAGTCGGCCTCGGATACTGCAGTGTAAGGTAGATAATTCCAGTGTTTCCAGTGTACTATTGGTAATTTTTCCAGTGTATTAATTTCACTTTTACTACATGTATTTAAAAATAACTTCTTAATTTTTATATGTAAATCTGTATAACTTAGAATTTAACCCTCTTTTCTCAGTCTTTTAAAATTTGTCTTTACGAATAGGTTATAGAAATTTTCTGTTTTGTTTTTCATT
Organism: Bathynomus jamesi; assembly: GCA_023014485.1. NCBI lineage: Eukaryota > Metazoa > Arthropoda > Malacostraca > Isopoda > Cirolanidae > Bathynomus > Bathynomus jamesi. The sequence continues at coordinate 160,511 of JAJOZX010003059.1, read as the reverse complement.
CAATATTGATTTTAATTTCACATTGTTATTAAACAGCCTGAAGATGAGCGTATTGCTCGAAACGTTGCGCATTAAAGAAGACTTTTCATGGCATTTACATTTCTCCTTGTCATTGGATTTCTCTTAAATATTATATATATATATATATATATATATATATATATACATATATATACACACTATAACAGCATTATTGATGCACTTGAAAGTAATGAAAGCTATGATGTAATATACACAGACTTTGCCCAAGCATTCGACAAGCGTGCCCATAGAATCCTAATATATAAACTGAAATATATAGGAATAATAGGAAAAGTAGGGAAATGGATATATAATTTCCTTAGTGAGCGGCGGCAAGTCGTTACAGTACAAGGAGTATCTTCATCAGAATCAGAGGTCCTCAGCTCAGGACCACAAGGAACAGTATTAGCTCCACTACTCTTCATAATCATGCTAACTGACATAGATGAGGACGTTACCGGAGACAGCACAGTAACATCCTTTGCCGATGACACAAAGATCAGTAGAAATATAAGAAACCCAGAAGATATAGGATCTCTACAAACCGACATGAACAGAATCTACAAGTGGACGGAAGACAACAATATGAAGTTTAACACTGAGAAATTTCAGCTGTTACGGCACGGAAAAAGAGAAGACCTAAAATCCATGGAATAATATACCCCAAATGGACACGAAATTCAGAGAAATTCTAGAGCAAAAGATTTCGGGGTTGTAATGACTGATGATGCGAAATTTGAAACACAAAATAAAATAGCAGTAAACAGAGCAAAGAGAATAACTGGGCAGATACTGAGAACCTTTAAACGAAGAGATAGGAATATAATGATTCCTCTACTGAAAACACTGATCATACCCAAATTGGAATGCTGCTTGGTCCTAACATGCTCATATAAAAAAGAAGACATTAGACAGCTAAAAGGGATTCAGAGAAGCTTCACAGCAAAGATCAAAGGGTGCAACGAACTAAATTACTGAGAAAGGTTACGCGAACTAAACCTATATTCACTAGAAAGGAGAAGAGAGAGATACACCATTATTTACACTTGGAAAATAATGGAGAAACTAGTCCCTAATCTTACTCTGAACCTTGTAACTCCCCAAACAACAGACAGTGGAAAGTAGAAAAGGAAGACTGTGTCATGTTCCCAAATTAAAGGCTAGACAGGGAACATCATTAACCCTGAAAGAAAATAGTTTTGTCGCGAGAGGACTAAAAATGTTTAATCAGCTGCCCAAAGACCAAAGGAACACGATTGGTGTTGCGGTGGACATCTTCAAAAGAAGATTAGACGCTTGGTTCAGAACAATTCCCGACGAACCGGGCGTACCTGGCTATGTGAGGTAGAGAGTACAAGAAACCAACTCACTACTTCACCAGGCCAACTCGAGAGGAGAGGCGACAAGCTTGACCTTCGTGAAATGAGGAATCATCGCACGGAACATTTGAAAGGTTTATATATATATATATATATATATATATATATATATATATATATATCATTGTTTCAGACGTATATATAAATAGATTTAGCTATCAATTTATCAATTCCTTGCACTGTGTGTATATATATATATATATATATATATATATATATATATATATATATATATATATATATAAAACTTATATCATATCTACAATAATAGATACTGTATTATATAATTCATTTCTAATTTTCAACTATGAGTTCTTCTATGTATTCTAAATTAACTAATATTTATTATTCAGAATTTTATATATTATTCAATTATAATTACATAGGAAATTATATGTTATCTTTTAATTAGTCTGGGAGCCCAGTGAAGCCTAAAGATGGAGGTCCAAATTAAATAAAATTAACAATTGTTGACTTTACGTTAAAATTATTGTAATTGGCAAATATTGTGATATTGTTAATATTTATTTTGTTTACAAATCAACAATTTCTCTTCTCCGGTTTAAGTAACAGGCGGAAAAAAGGCTTCGCTACTCTTTGCAAAGGACTACCCCACCCATATACCCATTCAGGGCACGAGCAGCTCAACAACTCGCAGTATCATTGCCAAGTACATAGAGGGTGAACGTTCTAAGAGAGGTTTCGTACGTTGCTCATCACCGGTGGGGGCAATAATGCTTTGTTTGTTGTTGTCATAATCCAATTAGCAGCCAAATTCCTAATCATTTCCCAGTGTCGCTATATATATATATATATATATATATATATATATATACGGTCTGTGTGTAACATATATATATATATATATATATATATATATATTAGGGCATTCTGCGGCTATAGGGGTGATGTACAAAGTTTGGAATTCAATCACACACATGTTAATCACGTCCATTTATTAACTGAACAACACAAACAAAATTTTATTCAATTTGAGTAATATTTACTGGTCCCCCAAGAGCCTCCTTCAAGTCTTATTGGGGAGATTATGGAATCAGCTGAACAAAAAATGTATTTCTGTAACTTTACATCCAAAACAATTAACAGAAACCTTAGTCTTTTCAACACATTAAGAAAACAATGAAAAATTTACCAACATATCCATAGGGATCATATGTAATGGGACTTCTTTGCACTGGGCATGGTCTTCCGATGATGCTCGATCACTTGGAATGCCAATTCTTTCTCGTCTTCGCGCTGGGTGATCGAGCTGTTGAAGTCAGTTGCGAGCTTCACCGCTTGCTCAGCGCAGTCATTGACGACCCGAATGGCCCTAACTCTCTCCTTCATCGCCACCAGGTCCTCCAGGTAGTGGAGAACTTTGAGTCCCATGCATTTGAAGAAGTTAGCAGTCCGTTTAGTCACGAAGTCTGGGAGAGTGAGCAGATACGGCGATTTCATGCACTTTGACTCGAATTTTCTTATCCCCTTCTTGCGCTCAGGGAGCTCATGGAGATTTTTAAGCATATGCTTCTTTTCCAAATTGTCTACCTTATCCGAGAAAAAGGCGAGACCAACAAGGTCTTCACTGAGGTACCAGAGGTGGTTCTGAGCCTTGGCTATCGCAATGGTTGCAACTGCCTCGTCTTTGGTCTTGTATCCTTCAAGCTGTCGGAGGAGCTCGATGTCGTTTCGAGGAGCATCGACGCCACTGGGTGCCTCAAACCACGCTCGAAGGTAAATCGTAGTGGAGAATACGTTGATGCGTCGCAGCGCCTTCTCTTCCGACGGCGTTAGGGAAACTGCTCCGAAAAAAAGATCTTGAGGAATAAATTCCTTTTGCCATCCACCTAGCTCGGTGGAATGCTCCGGGATAGCGGAAGAGACTCTTCTTCTGCTTCCTTGGAGGGACGGTTTGCCCTAAGAGAGAACGCCAGCTCCATGTATTCTTGGTAATCATCCCGGTCCTGCTTCTGACTAAGTCTGGCACTGATGAATTCAACAACACTGTTCCGGTTATCAGAGACAAAAGTCTGCAAGGGGTCAGGGTCTTGCGGGTCATCTTCAAAGGGATGGTAGCTGCCCTGGTCAATGAAGCTCTAGTAATCCCTGAAGCGAGCAAACAAAGGAATGTTCGGGCCAGAGGAAGAAAAGAACTTGTCGAAGACTGCAGTGACCACCAACTCGTGAGTGTGTTGGCGCAAGCGAAGAAGACGAGTGGACGCTGCAAGCCTTCTTCAATTGTGACACATGCTCCTGTGTGGAGACCTGTATTTGCCGCCGTTGTGTCACAACATATTCCTGCAATGAATGGTTTCACCTTCGGCCAATTGTCCAGCACGGTGAGTATGGCATCTCCCATTGCTCTTCCGGTTCCTGATGCAATTTTTGGAATGGCCAGCAGCTTTTCGAAGCCTTCTCCTGATACAACGATGGTAAGCGATCCGACTTACCACCTCGTTCGTCGGGAAGGATCTTCCCATCGAAGTGGAGAATGCACGGCTTCTGGGGGTCAAAGTTGGTCTTAATGTCCTCGGCAATTCTGTGTCGTGTTTTGGTTCTGGCACTGTGAATGGAGGTCGCTGAGAGCGTCAATTCTCGCACATTCACCCCAGCTGCTGACAGGGCAGAAAACGATGTGTATGGCTTTTTGCACGCTTGTAGTTGTCCGGTCAAGGGCCGCGACGAACTGAGGGTCATCGATAACCCGGCGAGGGTCCATCATCATGGCTTTTGGCTGAGAGCCACATTGGCGGAGGCGGTGGCTGACCTGAGTGAATTCCTCTCCCGAAGACTCGGTGGAGCTGGATGAGCTGCCAGTCAATTCTGCATCTGCCTCTGCATGCTCCGGCTCCCGTATTCGTTTCATTTCCTCCTTAGACTTGTGTCGTCGTCGCTCCTCGTTCTCCTGCTTCATTGCCTTGGCCTTGGATGCTTTGGCAAATGCAACGTCTTCTGGGCCAATGACCATCTTTCTCATTGTCCGTTGGTCTTTAAGGAAGTCACAGTCCTCTTTATTTGTCTTCGAAGATCCAGCTTCAGAGTGAGCAACATCAAACAAGGTCTCCATGTCCAACAAGAACTGTTGTTCATGAGCTCGCTGTGTTTCCGTTCGTCGATCCTTGTGATTAGACAACTTCACGTACCTCTCGTGAAGCTTTTTGAGCTTGGTAACAATGTATGGCTTGTGGGATGTCTTCAACGATGATTTTGTCCACACCTCCATGAGTTCTTCGGCCACATCACTACATGCTCTTGGAAGGCTTTGCTTCGTGACTCGTTGGATGAAAAACAGACGCTTTCCAACTTCACCCATGGTGGGAAGCTGTCTCATGGAAGAGAAATCCTCCTCCCTGAGGTGCCCGAGAAGCCACAAACTCACTTGCTTGCGTGTTGTTGCCATCTGTGAAACAAATAAGACTCATTAGTAGTGGTACGACACGTCAGACTGATAACACAGTTTTAGGCAGGCAGCAGATGCCCACCTAGTGGGGATGGGTTGATGAACGGAAAGTGTTGTTGTGTGTGTGTGTTGTGTGTGTGTGTGTGTGTGTGTGTGTTTGGGGACGAGTAGTGCTAGTCGTGTGCTCGTGTCGATTGTGTGCTCGTGTCAATACACTCGCTGTTTCAACGCTCTACAAGTTGACCCAAACCTACAAGGGGCTTGGAGAGTGGAAGGAATGAGACTATCAAGACCATTTTTTGTGTGATTTCTTTTTAGTACAAATGGATCCAGTTTAGCACATGTGCGTTGCTGGATTTCGAACTTCGTGTTTTCGGAATGCCCTAATATATATATATATATATATATTATATATATATAATATATATATATATATATATCACTATAGTTACCTTTTTCGATCATGTGAATTTAATTCAACTCGGTGCAGCGAGTTTCTGGCGTAAGTTGAGGTTCTAAATACAGCTGTCTAGGTTAGCTTTACATCCTAGACCGTGTCCCAAAGCTGGGTCTTATCTGTTTTGCAGACAGCTAGTGAGGGAAGCTATATTTTGGGATTCTTTTATAGTGACCCGTTGCCCGCGTTGGGCTTCCATCATGAAAAAGGAAAATTTCACTTACATTATTTCTGCGTTTTCCATATATATATATATAATTTAGAAATCACTGCAGCAGCCGTGCAAATTCAATAAAAGAGCAAAATCCCCAATAGGAAATTTAAAAGGAATTAAAATTAAATTAAAGATAATTGCGAAGCTTTTTTAAGGTACTTCCTTCTTCTTTCGGGCGGGAGTAAAAACTAAAGTGAGAGAAAACGCACACAGAAGAGAATTCAAGGAACGTTATACCTCTGGCAGCTGAAAACATCTGGACACAAACCTCAATGAAAATTTTTTGGATAAATAGAAATTGGTAAAAAAAAAAACCTGAGGAAAGTAGACCGGTTTTAACATTGAAGTTATCATTGGTATTTTTTATCAAATAGGATTCGATCAATTTCTTCCTATCACTGTTATCAGCATTAAGGAAAGATAAGAGTTATTAATATCTATAACTATATGATGATCACACTCTCAGCGATGCTTACGTAAAGCTGAGTTATCATCGGCAATACTTAAACTATATTTATGCTGATAAAGACGACGTTTAAAGTCAGTGGTCTCACCAAAGTAACAGTTAGAACAACTTAAACAGGGAATTTTATAAATCCCCGTATTAGAGGCCCACTCCGTGGTTGGTCTCTTCGTAAAAAAAAATCGGATCACCTGAAAATCAGGGCCCCTATGTATTCTTGTTTTTTGCTTTCCAGTACCAAATATAATAATAAATTAAAATGAATGCCCAGTTAGGTCAACTGTATGCCCTTGACGATTGGTTAGGTTAAGTCGTGATATTTTCGTTAGTTTTAACGAAGATATCATTTGGTAATTGAGGGTGGGGGCCCTGATCTTCAGGTGATCCAAAAAATCTCTGAGTAATGTAAGGTACTTTAGCAACCGTGTAAACATCGGAGGGCAAACTATAACTAAATGACTCTGAACTAAAAGGAACAATTAAAAAATATTTAAATTCTTTAGTAGAGAGCCCATATAACTAAAAATTTTATAGCAACATCAAGTGCTTTTTCGATAGATAGAAATATGGGGGTAACCTAATTTAGTAAAAGCTTCTTTGATATCAGTAAACTCAGCATCCAACTACGAGGAGCTGCAAATCTTAAAAACTCTCAAAAACATATCAATAAGGATATCTTTCTTTGTTAAGGAACTACGAGGCGAAAACCAGTGAACATAAGAGTCAGAATGAGTGGTTTTTTTGTAAAAAGTGTTCAGTAAACTCTAGTGTATTATTAGATGATTTTATAACTTAAATATAAAAAAGAAAGAAATGTTCATCTTTGCATTATGTAAAGGTGACACACGTTCTGGCATTCCATTGATAAGCTTTGCCATTTGTTCTTGAGGCAATCATCGTGGTGTCTATTTACGTTTGTCAACCCTCTTTATATACCAGTACCAGGTGAGCTGGGTGTACCTGGTTATATACGATGGAGATCTCAAGAAAACAACTCACTTTTCCACCAGGCCAGGCATAAAGATAGGGCTACCAGCTTGAATTTCGAGTGAAGAAAGATCAACGCAAGGAACAACTACAAGATTACAAAGCGTAGCGTTCGCTCCTATTTGGTGCTGTCATTTGTATAACTTAGAGCCTACTCGCAAAACGATTACTACTTTCCTGTAGATGCTTATGGGGTTCAGTTTAGGTTACCAAATGTAACGTAACCTAACGTAACCTAACTTAATCTAACTTAAAATATAAAATTCGTGTTTAAAAACCTGAGGCAGCATTGTGTATGTATATATATATTATATATATATATATATATATATACGCCACGCACGCTTCAGCCCTGAGAGTTTCGTTCACCCATGCGTCTCACGCACTTTCAAGCGCTTCTGACGAGTGAGAGTTAAATTCCGCCGTATATAAGGAAATCCGAAACTTGGAACTTCAGATTCAGAAGGGCTGGGTTGAGGGCCCAAGAATAGGATCTCCGAGCTGAAGAGTGGAAATTTAGCTCGTTAAAGATATTGCTTTTTGTGGAAATTGGGTTTAATCGGAAATTTGGGCTTGGGAGTTCTGACTGTAGGACAGGCGGTAGGTTCCAGCAACATTTAACGTATAACTCGATTAATCTTACAATTAAGAAATAACTTATTTATATTATTAACTCTGTAAAAAAGAAACATTTGATTCACTGTAATTGAGTATAACGCCTCTTGCTAAATTTGATTAAATTAATAACTGCCAACGGGTTTCATTTATCTTTGACTTTTGAAAACTTGGGGTAAGAAGTCAACAGGATCTACAAAGTGCTCTGTGATTGCGGAAACACCAGACATCGAGACGACCATCTTCCCGATCCAGGAGTGCTATAATATATCCTCTTGGAGTAATTCATTTTAATTCACCTCCAAGAGTGTATAATAGTGGTGTCAAAAGTGGGATCAAAGTAGATTTTTCTTTATCCCATTTCTTCAGCCAAAGACACCAACGTCGGCTGAGAGGCGTGCATGAGAACCACCTGCACGGAGAAGAAGACGGAACTGCGAGATTGAGGACAGCTGCTCAGGCCCGCTTAAAG
>JAJOZX010003059.1:125000-147500 GCA_023014485.1 Bathynomus jamesi | reverse complement strand
CCCATCTAACTACTACTCAAACCCAATGTCGCTTAGCTTCGTTGATCGACGGGAAGCGCTATTACGATACTGGTCACGAAGTAGCCCTCCCCTTCGCGACAACAGACATTCCCTTCCTGTCAAATGACCACCACTGGGCAATACTAATTTAGTCAGATATTATGGTCGTCGTTGTTCTTATTTATAATTCCCTCAGTTTTCATCATAATGCCAATTCACGCTGCAGAGAAACTCTAACCTGCCCCTACACCATTATAGACCCACCTCCATTTTTCAAAGTCTTGCTGACATATTAATTGCCATTTCTTCTCATGAAGTTGCACCGCGAATTTACAAATTCAGATTTGATCTCGTCGCTGCGCTAAAGTTGGAAGAAGCTTAAACGTCAACTTGCCACAAAAAAAAAAATACTTCAAAATTTGTATATTTTATGTGAAAATTGTCGTAAAACTATTTTTATTAATAAAGATTTTTCATTCTAAAAAATGTCATTAGAAAGTAATTTGAATTTTCAAAGGAAAAATTAACAAATTGTCATCCCAAAATATTGAAGGACGTTGTTCTGTTTCTTCAAAGTACATACATGATTTTAGAGGAAAGTGTCCTTTGACCGGTCTGCGAGTTCAATCGATTTTTAGTTTCAGCTTTAATTAATGGGCATTTCATACTTTACTTATTACACTAACAAAAAGTGTTCCTGCTGGTTAAAAAAAATGTTTACACTACACCACTTCAATCGACCCATTTTGTGTATGTATCCTTACAGAATGGTAGGATAAACGCCTCTGAAAATATTTGTAATTTTCTTAGAAAAATGGGCTCCAGATTATGGACTGTCCAACTAGGAATCAGAAAATTGAGTTACAGATTATGAATTGTCCAATGAGGGACCGTGTTTCATTTTATTCCAAAGGCTGACCAATCAGAAAAAGGAAAATACTTTTACACTTAAAATCCGGGACTATAGATAAATGTAAGATAATCGACTCCACTTCCAGGCTATCAGAACTTACTGAAACAAGTGATTTACGGGAAAAGTCAACCTCGGAGAAAGCATTTATATTTCACCGTTAGGAGATCCCCAAAGAATAGAGAGAAACCGAAGAAGAAAACAAGAATGTAGATGCCCGGCCTCAATCGCGTTCCGTTGGATATCCAGGCTTAAACCGGATGTGCTGAGTTGAGAAGGCAAGTCCTCACTGTAGTTTGGGCATCCGAACCTCGGGACCTACGAACTCCATAAGGAGACAAGTAGACCCCCTAAAAAGGTGGTAACAGATGTCAACGGCGGAATTGCCAACACCTTCTCGGAGGATGGGAGAGAGAAACTCTCTACCGTCTATGAGGTTCACTGATCGGAGGATATTTAACTATCGAATATGTTATATCGTTTGTTAGTATCTCAAGAATTTCAAAGCATAATTGCAAATTATTGTACAATACATAATAATTACGATATTTCATTTAGTACATTGAATTATACTATTGTTATTTTTGTAATTTACATAGTTTCTATTGGGGTAATTATTATATTCTTTATAGAACGTGAGGAACGGCTATAAAAGAACAAAAATAGATCACCTGAAGATCCGTCACCCTAGCCTTTTTTAGTTAGCTTTATAAGGCTAACTAACGAAAATATCACGACCTAACCTAACCAATCGTCAAGGGCGTATAGTTGACCTAACGATTGGTTAGGTTAAGTCATGATATTTTCGTTAGTTAGCCTTATAAAGCTAACTAAAAAAGGCTAGGGTGACGGATCTTCAGGTGATCCGAAAAAATCTTAAGCAACCACAGTGTTGTGTAAATGACGAACGCATCATTAATTCATTCATACAATATTGTAACGAAGGAAAATATGTCCCATTTTAATAAACTCTACGATAAGATTATTTATAAACATCGGCCACATAACCTAACCTAACCTAAATTGAACCAAAAAAAAAAAAACATTTACAATTAACAAAGTAGTAAATATTATCCCCTCCTGTAAGAGAAAAGTGGTACAAAAGATAGCACCGAATAGGAGCGAACGTAACTTTTAGCTATATATATATATATATATATATATATAAAATTTTCCTTAATGTGACTTAAATTTAGGTCTTCTTTCAGAGTCTTCTCTTCATGTTATCCTTATAAAATTTACTACAAAATCTCGATATAGTAAATTCCTCTCAGAAAATCTCCGAATTCAGAATTTCAAACGGAAAAAAAAAAAATTCTCAACGTTTGATCTCGAAACAAGAGAACCATTTTTTTTCCCGATTCGATATGAAATTATATGAGAAACTCGAGTAGGAGAATAAAGGGGCTGAGAAGCAAGGAGTTGATAGGGTCTGCGGAAAACGGGGTGGGGGTGGGGAGTCTATATGAGAAAGTTTGGCAAGAGGTTCTGAAGGTGCGTAAGCTGATGATATAGTTTTTATATATTTGATAAAAATGCACAAAAGTGGCAAAAGTCTTTTGTTGATAAAGGCATTTTATGTAAACTGCAATGTTGCATACGCAAATAAAGGGTTTGGGTCACGGATTTGCTGTATTATTTCCTCACTCATTTGTATGAGTTTCATTATAAATATTGTATCAAATGTTTCATCAAATAAGGTTTTAGTTTTATTATTTTTAAATATTTTATTTTAATTAATGACTGTTTCAACGCTAATTTAGCTTCGCTATAAATCATTTATTGCTGAAATCCTCAACAAATGAACAATAAATGAAAAGCTTAAAAACTTGATAAGTATTTTCCTTGCGGCAAAAACTTTTATTATATTATTTATTGTATTTTATTTTATTAATTTTTTTATTTTTTTTTCTTTCATGCGTTAATCTTGTTAAAATGTGACGGACGAAAAAGAAGTATATGTAGTGGTTTTAGGATGAAGTTAGGCCTGAAAAGGTGGTTTGATTCTCAAACCACTGTGCCTGAAAGGGTTAAAGAACTAGATGGGAATACTTCATTCCTGATCAGTAATTTACATTTCAATATTCTTGTTTATTTTACATTCAGTGAGCAGCACTCCTTCAGTTTGTTAGAGAAACAAAGCATTATTAGACAAAAAATGTTCTATATACCCTGAATAACTTTCTAAAAGTATGTAAATTCTGTGAAAATTTATGATATACGCCTGTGTAAGCACAATGTATTGGCGCAATAAATTTTGCGAACAATGAAGCGCTCAACAAATATATATATATATATATATATATATATATATATATATGATGAATAAAACCACGAAGGAAAGGAAACACAAAATGGTGCTCAAGCGCTTTCGTCTAATGACATCCTCAGGACGAAAGCGCTTGAGCACCATTTTGTGTTTCCTTTCCTTCGTGGTTTTATTCATCATAAATATTTTTCACGTGTTACCTTCGTCAAATAATTTTCATATATATATTCCGTCTTGCGCGGAATATCTCCTATACAAGCGTCGTTCTTTACGTTATTTATACTGCGTGTTCTTTGTATATATATATATATATATATATATATATTATATATATAGTAAACCCGTAAATATATTCTTATTAAATGTTTTGGGCAATAGCCATGCATACCCATCTGGTGATAAGAAAAAAATTAACTTGGGCTTCATAAACATATTTTTTTGTTTTAAGTTAATAGGACCTAGTGCTTAAAAGGAGTGCAAATAACTCGTAATATTTATATGAAAGATTTAATATACGACTTATTACAGTTACGAATATTATAGGTAATCAAATTCGGATTCGAGAGTATATGGATCGATCCGTATTCGGATGTAGATTCAGATTTAGATCTGAGAATTACTAAGGGGTTCCAAAAAACCTTAGCCCCCCCCATTTGCAGCTTACATGTTTACTTATATCGAAATAGTTTTTAGTGATTATAAAAATATATAAAATTCTTTATTGATTGCAGGTATTAAAATTACTCTAACTGATAAAGTGATAATATAATGGCTTCTCAATTAATTGGTGATTCGGAGAGGCAACGTGTGATAGATCGCATACGAGCAATAACATTTCGGGAAGCTCGTGATGCTGGAGCCGCCTTTATAACACGTTCACGGGTTGCCAAAAAGTTGAGAAGAAGTGAGGACTTCGTCAAAAGAAATTGGAATAAAACTTTGAATGAATATGAAATGGATACAACCAAATCTGGGCGCCCAAATTTGCAACTCTCTCAGGAAACAAAGGACATCATTGAAAGCGGTACGCGTAAGCGGAAAAACAGCTGTGCTAAACTTTCTAGAGAGATCGAAGTGTTGAGAGGAAAGATCGTTAGTGGTGAGATCATTCGACTGTACCGTCATAGGCAAGGTTTAAAGCCTTGGCATGAACTTCCAAAGCCGAGAAAAACTCAACTTAACATCGATGACAGAATGTGGTTTGCCCATTATCTTGAAGATTGGGATGTGGATGATTTCATGTATTTAGCTGTCTCCGATGAATTTTTTGTTTAGTAACACGTCGGCCTAACTACCAAAATGATCGAGTGTGGGCCACAACACCAGATGAAATCGATGACAATGAACATTATCGCGAATTATTAAAAAGTCCAGACTGTGTTGGTGTGTTTGTTTTGTTCACTGCAAAGAAGCTCATGTGGGTGCTGAAGCCAAATGGTCAGAGTTGGGATGGACAGTATTTTCGTGATATTATTCTATCCCAGCATGTCATCCTTTTCTAAGAAACCCAAACAATGTTATGGATGTCGATCAGGTCACACTTCTGCACGATAAGGCCCCCTGCTTTAAGGCATTAGCCACTCAACAGTTGTTGCGGAACCATGAGATCGATTTCTTTGGAAATGAAGAATGGCCAGGAAATTCTCCTGACCTGAACGTCTGTGAACACATTGGATCAGTTATAAAGGACAAGGTTGAATGTCTCTTGTTTCAAGAACCTGCAGCAAATCGATTTTCGAAGGATACAATGACGCAACACATTGAAACTGTTTTAGCAAATTTGCGTAACGATCAAGATCTATTCACGTCACTTTTGGCAAGCTACCCAAAGCGAATTCAGGCTGTCTTGGAAGCCAATGGCGGGAACACCAAGTTTTAATTGTTTCTCATTAAATGCAGGATTAAATTCTATTTTGTAAGGTATGTTTAGTTTTACTGTACCTCTAATGGTTTAGTCCATGGGCGGGGCTCAAGGTTTATTGGAGCCCCGTATAATACTTATAAAGCTGACTTTGTCTACATAAGGCATGATGATCCTTTTATAATGTAATTTTTTATGGTTGTGTAAATATTAGCGTTAATGTGTGCTACTGTATAATACTGATAATGCCTTCCTTATTGCAGTCTTATGATATAATAAATGTAATATTTTACATATCAGAGAAGTGTTCATAAACTGTAAATAATAAAGAATAAAAAAAATTATTAAAAAAATTCTTATTATTATTTTTCCTAGGGGGCTTTTGTCCTAGGGGGCTTTTGTCCTAGGGGGCTTTTGTCCTACATACATATCAAGAGGCCTAGGTCTAAGGCTAGGTTCAGGGTTGCAGCTGGTTCTTAATCTTGAAAGACTACTATCCAAGGCCTAACCAACTAAATACAATTAATAAATGCATGAAAGACACTTAGAAGACCTGAGCCTACGTGGAATGAATAAATAAATGCAAAAAATATAATTGTTTTCCTCCTCTTCTCGAGAGAGCCTATAATTATGAACATTAAATAAACTGCGTCACAACTTCGAAGTATTTTTAACCACAATGCGCATGCGTCTTGGCACAAAAAATAGAAAAATAACTTGTTATATAAATGAAATGTTTAATTTCTACGCTTTTATATCTGAAACATTTAAGCATCGTCTTCAGATATTTGAAATATCTATTAAACACTTTAAAATAGCTACTATTCATTTCATAAATCTAAATTCATAATGAGATGCCGAGTAGGCGTCTAGTACCACTTCTAGTACCACTTAGAGTGTAAGATTATACAAACTGAGGATAGAGACAAAGACATTTAATGTCATTTAATGTCGTTTAATTTAATTTAGAAATTTAATGTCCAGGAAGAGTAGAACTTGCATAACCAGTAAGTTATCGTATGCAGCGGTTCTCAAAATGAGGTTGAATATGAGAGTTTTACTTTGGGGAGCAAAGATATTAAAATTAGGTTCTTCTCATAAAACCTTTTCATAGATATTATTAACTTCTTAAATCGCCTTTAGTAACACCAAAGTTCCTACTTTTACTGACTTTGTGAGTCTAATATTACCAGATGGAGTGTTTTCTTTTCATATCATATAATATAGCATAAATTTCTGCTCAAAACCTAAAAATAACCTAAGAATAACCTAAATTCAGGGAATTGGATGAGGTATAAATATCGGGTCCGGACAAAAGCCCCCTAGGACAAAAGCCCACTGGACAAATTGCTGGGTAGTGCAAGTCAGGTGTCACATCTAATCTGAAAAGATCAGAAGATATTTAGGTGAAATAACCAATATTAACCTGTTATGTTAATTGAATGCCCAGTTAGGTCAACTGAATGCCCAGTTAGGTCAACTGAATGCCCGGTTAGGTCAACTGTAAGCCCTTGATGATTGGTTAGGTTAAGTTGTGATATTTTCGTTAGTTTAAACGAAAATGTTGACGAGAGCCAAAATACATAAACTATAAACTCTAAACTAAACTATAAACATAAACTGTAGATAATAAAGAATAAAAATAATGATTAAAAAAATTCTCATTATTATTTGTCCTAGGGGGGGCTTTCGTCCTACACTCATAAAATATTGGGGATTCAAAAGTGACATTTTATTTAAGTATAATTTGGATCATAGACAAGTTATAATTGGTTCATAGCTGATTTTAATTGAAGGGCTCACTTAAGATTTTTGGTCCACGATTGAGGTGATATTTTCCTTAGTTTTAACGAAAATATTCTGTCAAAATTGGTGGGGGGTAGATAACCTACAAGTACCGGTAAGGTAAGGTAATAAAGGTAAATAAAGGTAATAAAGATACCAATATCCTTTCAAATCTTTATTACGCCCTGTGGTTCTATTGAAATGGGAGTAATAAAGATTGGAAAGGATATTGGTTCCATTCAAATGGAACACCCTGTAGTTCTAAATTATGAAAACATTTTGGCTTTGATCGGGGCCTATTTTATAAATATTAAATGGTTTTCAATAAAAACATATTTTACAAAAGGCTTAAGAGGAGATTTAAGGCTTCGTTAAGGATCCAGTCATTCGAAACAGTGAGGTGAGTCGAATCCGGATTCGAGATTAATTTGGTTGGACTCAAGTTCGGATTCCGATTCGGTTTCGAAATATTTTTGAATTCAGATTCGCCTTTGGTTTCGAATTAAAAATTTTAGGAGTCGAATTCGTAATAGCTATTTTTTAATCCCATTGTGATATATATGATACGCACAGACCGTGCATGGAACAAGGAACTCTTCTGGGAAAACGGACATGTTATGTGCCTTGAAAAGTGAACGCTCAATTCTGCCAGTTCAGGTTTTAGGTTTTGGTTTTTGGCTAAAAATATAATAGTTACCCCTTTTCTTTGATGTATTCAATCCGACGTGAATGCAAAGTCTTTTGCTTATATTGAGGTTCTAAATGTAGCCGGGCTAGGCTGCTTTAAACCCTAGATCTTGTCCCAAAGCTGGATCCTATCTGCTTTGCAGATAGCTGGTGAGGGAAGCTATATTTTTGGGACCTCTTTGCGAGTGACCCTTTTCCCACGTCGGGCTACATCATCAAAAAGAAAAAAACTATAGTGTTTGTCATTTACCATTACTTATTCGGACTATAGTGGATTTAATTTTCCCAGATCAGTTCCTTGTTCCACGCACGAGTTCATTCCCATATATATATATATATATATGATGAAAATAACCACGAAGGAAAGAACATATTACATAAGATATACATTACATCCATACAAGTTTACACAATGTTGGCATTAACGTTTATTTTTTATGACAAGTAGTTTAATTACAGTATTCTTAATATATAACCTGAATATATAACCTTTGGTTAGCTTCCGCCCGAATTGTTCATTCAGACGAAGGTCAAGCTTTTCACTCCACCTTAGACCTACAGTTTAATGTGGAATCCGAACCACGCCCCATCAGCAACCAGCGTCTTAACCACTAGGCCACCTAGGGTACCCATTTATCTACCAATCACTTTCTTTATTGTGTGGAAGGATGAACAGCTGGGTTTTGCTGCGCGCCGTCTGCCGTCGGGTCTCGAACCCGGGCCGATGGATTCGTAGTCAGCGACGCTAACCACTACACCACCGAGGCGCATATATATATATATATATATATATGATGCAAACCAGAAGGAAAAAGAAAAATGATTCAAAGGCCTTTCGTGTATTCAGAAGTACACGAAAGGCCTTGGAATCATTTTTCTTTTTCCTTGAGTGTTTGCATCATTCATTTATTTCACGTGTTTAATTGTGAAATTCATCCCATATACATATATATATATATATATATATATATATATATATATATATATATATATAAAATAGATCTATGTATGAGGTTGCAATGCTCTTTCAGCTTTCTTATCTTTTGAAGTTTGTTTTTCCTTTGAAACTATCCACCATTTATGAAACAACAACTTTTCTTTTTCAGAAATTAATAATGGTCCCCAGGAAAGAAATTCCTATAAGGAAACGTAATGAAATAATGACTCTGCGTTGTCTTAGGATATTCCAAAGGGATACTGCACGTAATATTAGGATTGGCGTTTCTCAGAACGGGGTATCATAAACCATTAAAAGAAAAGGTGACAGGCTCAGTAAATAATAAGAAGAGCCGAGGAAGAAAAAGAACGTCGACAATAATGGAAGATATACTGTATTATTGGTTAAAAATTCGAAAAGAAATAGATTCCTGACAGTACCTCAACCAAAGGTGGGCAGGACCGAGTTCCAAAAGGACTGAACTCCAGGAACTCGGTCCTTTTTAAGGACCGTGAGCGGGAAAGTCGGTCCTTTTCTCAGTGAGGACCGAAATGAGGAGCGACAGTCCATTTTTAAGCAATTCCGGACGGTCTTTTTTAGTGATTTTAGTGTGTTTAGTGATTATTTGAAGTTCTAAAGAAGATGGATCGTTTCCTCCAGAAGACTCAGAAAGAGACTGAGACTGAACTGAAACTTGTTTCAGCACCTGGAGGAGACGAAGAATCTACTGATGTTAGTGCTTCAACTTCAAGTCAAGCAACTGGAGCTCCTAGCGGAAGAACTGAACCCGGCAATCCCTGGCCGTACCTGGACAAATACTTTGAATACATGGGCCCCAAGGGTGAGCAGAACCTGGAGTACAAGTGCTTGCTGTGCCTGCCGAACAAGAACATCCTCTCGACAAGCAACAAGAGCCAAAACAACCTCAAGCGACATGTCTCCAGGCGCCACCCTCACGTCCAGAACCAGTTCGACCAGTGCATCAAGGACGGGGTGGAGCTCCAGAAAAAGAAGAAGCGGCGAGGAGACCCTCAGGAGCGCCCCGACGACAAGAGGCAGAGGACCATGGTTCAGCCGACTATACGGGAGGCCATGGCTGGACCGTCCAGAGTCACCAAGGCTCTCTTTGAAGAGAAGGTCAGTAAACTCAATTAAAAACCTTACAACTTTGTCTAGAAGTATTTATAATCATTAAATTACACTCAAATGTCAGTCAGTTATGATGAAACGTAACAAATTTTTATTTCTTTTTAATTAGTTGATCACCTTATTTGTGGGCAACATGTTGCCTCTCGGCGTCGTCGACTCCGATTCGTGGAAGGACTTTGTTAGCAGTGTCCCTAGCCAACACTCCATGTCTAGGAGGACGCTTACCAGGCGTATTGAAGACAGGTATTTTTTGTTTGGCTATTTAAATTCATTCTTGATAACAGTATTTTCTTTTCTTTTTCTTTTAGTGATGAGCGATGACATTATAATTTTTTACTTTACTTTTGTCTTTTAATAAACTTTTTAAGGTTTGACGAGAAGAGGCAGCACCTGAGGGACGTCCTCAACTCTGTACAGTCGGTCTCTACTACGGCAGACGCTTGGACATGTGCCCACAAGTATGTTTAAATTTTAATTAATTTACTTTTTACTTCAATCAAAAAGAAACTAATAAACTGTGAGTTTATTTTAATCAATTTATTACAATGCTGTGAAAATATAAATTATAATACTACATTTCAATTCAAAGCATTCCATTTTATTTAAGGTCGTACATGGATTGACCAGGCCACCCTCCTCAGGCAGAAGGCAGTCTTGGCGTGCAGACGACTCACCGGACGACACACCTTCGAGGTCTTTGCGAAGGAGATGTACAAGGTCCTCTTCGACTTCGCCATCGAGTCCAAGGTCTGCAGGACTACTACTGACAATGGCAGCAACTTCGTCAAGACATTTAAGTAAGCAGATTTTTTTTTTTTAATTTCTTCATTCAAATTTTTTGACTTTTAAATTTTTACATTTTTAATTTTTTCTATAACATTGAATAAAAAAAATAAAAAAATATAATAATTGTGTTTCATTGTGCAGTGTCTTTGGCAAAACGGACGAGGAGCTGCCTGAGGAGGTCCAGGAAGAGGAGGAAGAAGGTGTGGGGCGGCCCGATGATGAGGACGTCGTTCAGGTTGAGGATCTGGCATCGCTTTTGGAAGGTAAATTATGGATTATTTATTATTTCTTGATTTTTTTTTCACTTTTTACAAGTCTTGTAAGGTATTTTCTTTTCACTCAAATATATTATTGAATAAATTGAACATTTCTTTTTAGCCGGTGCCACGGAGGATCCTGAATACGTCCTGCCGAAGCACACAAGGTGCGCCGCCCACACCCTGAACCTAGTGGCCACCTCCGACGCTGACAAGGCCCTGAAGAACTCACCATCCTACAGGAAGGCGTACCGGACCGCCTTTGGTAAAGCTACGGAGCTGTGGAACAAGCAGTCAAGAAGTTCACAAGCCTCAGACACCATCAAGGCCGAGATAGGGATGCAGCTGACTGTCCCCACCGTTACGAGATGGAACTCCGTCTACGACGGGGTGTCCCGCGTGGTCGACATCTTCGGAGACAGGGAGAAGCTTCATGGACTACACCAGACGTGCAACATTCTTGGGGTGCCTTCGTTCTCGTCTGGTGAGCAATATGCATATTTGATTTTTTTACTTTTCTTTTTGAAAAGGTAAAAGTAAAAAGTAAAAAGTACAATATAAAAAGTTTAAGTACAGGACTAAAATATTAACTATTTTTTCAGCTGATATCAACTTCTTCAAAGAGTATCTTGAGGTGATGAAGCCGGTCTGTAAGGCCTTGGACATCCTGCAAGGGGAGGACAAGGCGTACATGGGGGCACTCCTGCCCACCCTGGCCATCTCTCTCAAAATGTTGAAGGAGCAGATGGAAAGCAGCGATGTCAAGATGTGTCAGCCACTGGTATTAGCTGTCAGGGATGGGATCAAACGTCGGTTTGGTCCCCATTTTGAGGATATGGACTTCCTCCTGGCAGCTGCGCTACACCCCAAGTTCAAATTGGGCTGGTGAGGCTGGTGGAGGACGACGTCATGTATGACGTCGAGGAGATCAAGGCCAAGGTGAAGAAGCAGATGATGTCTATGGTGGAGAGGATTCTGGCAAGAGCGGACTCAGGCAAGGACACCAGCAGCAGCGAGGGTGAGAATGACCAGGACAATGACGACTTCTTTGAGGCTCTCTACGAGGGCGAGGAGAAGACGAAGGAGACCGGGACCAAGTTGGTGGAGACATTTCTCAGCGAGAGGCCTGTGAAACCCTTCATCTTCAACAAGGACTCGTTCCCCAGCCCGGCGTTGAAGGACTTGTTCATCAAGTTTAACACGCCTATCCCATCCAGTGCCGCCGTGGAGAGGCTCTTCTCTTTGGGGAAGGACGTCCTCAAGCCGAAAAGGTCAGGGCTCAGTGACAGCCATTTTGAAATGCTAGTCTTCTTGAAGGGAAACTCAAGCATTTAACTTAATAACTTTTTTTCATCATTTATGTATTGTATTAATTATAATTTACGTTAATAAAATTAAAGATTTCCGGTGTCTTTAATTTCATTTTTCATTTTAATCAAATTTTTCACATATTATATATAAGGACCGAGGACCGAGTCGTTCCTAGGTCCTATCTTCAGAAAGGACCGTGACCAGGACCGTCGGTCCAGTTTGAGGCAAGGACCGGGACCGTCGGTCCTTTTTGAGGCCCGGGTGCCCACCTTTGACCTCAACGAGCGCTGAATAAATTTAACATAAAAAAAAACAGTGTTTCAACGCTCAACTGTTTAAAGACGACTAAGATGTGTAGGGTTGAATAGTGGTGTAGCTGTTAGAAAACCTTAGCTGAAGCGTGGCAATAAGCAAAAACGATTAAAATGGGCAAGAGAACACCAAAGCTTTACGTCAGAAGACTGGAAGCTGAGTATTTTCAGTGGGAAAGCAAACTTCACGTTTAGCTCTCGGCGCTTAACCCTTTACGGACGAGTCCGCAGCATATGCGGTCACTCTTATTACCAGAACGTATAGGTTTTATTGTTATTGAAAACTAAATATTTTAGTAACTAGTCACTGAAATGATACACATTTTGGGTTCCTTTCCCCGACAACTAAATGACATCTATATATAAACACGTATAAACATTTATAGAAACGAGGCATTGTAGTACAATTTATATTATTATTTCTGGTGGACCTTAAGGTACCATCCATCGTTAAAGGGTTAAACAATGTTAAACAACTAATCTGTGTAAAATATATATAAAAAAAACTGAAAGATTTTTAATACATAAGAATATGTAATTAAATATAACCTGCATTAAGAAAATCAGAGTTCATAACTTCCCTAAATGTAGGATGAAATACAAACTACAAAAGTTAAGAGGGTTAAAAGATCACTGCAACTTTATACATAAGTCTATTGCATTACGTAAATACTTTATTGTTTTTGGCAACAAAACTTTTAAGCTATAGCACATTTTTCGGAGCAAGTGTAGTTTACGTCCCCTTGTGGTGCCTAGTGTAGTTTACGTTCCCCTACATTATCCTAGTGTAGTTTAGTTCCCCAACTTTGACCTAGTGTAGTTTGTGTTCCCTTTTGCGTCAGGGGGACGTAAACTACACTTGCTCCCATTTTTCTAGTGAAACTATCATTTTGAACGACAGTGTATATATAAATATATATATATATATATATATATATATATATATATATATATATATATATATATATATATATATATATATATGTAAAGTTGAAACTGGAATAATGTTCCATAACTGGGATCAATGAAAGAAAGCCACCCCGAGCTTCTTTAGTTAGTTTTATAAGGCTAACTAACGAAAATATCACGCTTAACCTAACCAATCGTTAGGTCAACTGTACGCCCTTGACGATTGGTTAGATTAGGTCGTTATATTTTCGTTAGTTAGCCTTATAAAGCTAACTAAAGAAGGTTGGGGATGGCTTTCTTTCATTGATAATGGCGTCTTTAATTTTATCATTATTTATCTTCTCTTCATAAGCCTTTTTTCACAAATAAAAAATAATAACCCGAATAAAAATGAACCTTTAACAATCAAGGAAACAGATCTCCTCGTAACGCAAAAAGAAAGTAAATTTGATCGATTCAGTAAAGACCGGCGATTCTACTTCTAGACCACGAAACGCGAAAATAATTTCTAAAAATAGTTTACAATATCTGCAATAGATGGCGCCAAAGAAAGATTCCTTTGAGTCACCAGAAAAATTTCCTGTTGGAAAATGTCTGCAACAATGTTCAGAACAAATTCCTGACCAAAACGAAACTTAAGAATTTTATATACACTTTCTTGTTCACAATATATATATATATATATATATATATATACTTGCAGGAAGCGAACAGGAAGCAATAAACTGGAAAGTTGAAAAAAATTTGCTTTGGAATCTTTGAAGAACCTCAGTACTTTGAAATATAACCTTTAAATACATTAAATACAGCATTTTCTTTCCGGATTTCTCAGAGATTGTAAATAAGGTAATATTGAATATAATTTCCTCATAAATTAATTTTATTATTGGTCCCTATCGTGCAATGTACCAGGGCACGTACCCAACTGGGTATAGTACCTCAGGTAAAGACATTGAGTCGGAAGTTCGACTCCTCCAGTAATGCAGGTAATAAAAATCCGAGAGTTAGGAGCTGGGCCGCATTGGTTTTATATATATATATATATACACACACAGTTGTTTTTGTATATATATATATATATATATACATATATATGTATATACTATTAGCTTCATTTACTGAAACATGTTTAGTAAAAAATTCTCCAAATCCGTTACACTTCATTATAGTACAATACGGCCCCGTTTTAATTGCCGCTATATTCCCTAATATACTGTAATATACTGTACTTTATTGCTGAAAAAGCGGAAATGCTCGCTTTCGCTTCAGTATAAATGCAATACACATACATTATACAAAGGAGCCGTAGGTCATATTTTGCAAGTGCTACTTTACATGAGAGAGAGAGAGAGAGATAGAGAGAGAGAGGGAGAGAGAGCGAATAAATACTGTATATTAATACTAATGAAGAGAAAAATGGTTACCAAAAGAAAACCGGAAAAGAAGAACTGATAAAAAAGTGCATAAATTTAAGTGAGGAAAAAACGAGGCAATTCACGCAACCTTCATTCAGAGAGAAAAAAAAAAGATGTTTGGTGATCTTCGAAAATTTAAAAAAAAAAAAACGTAGCTTAAAATAAATCCAAGAGTACAGTCATTTGAGAAGGTACTGTCCTAAAACTCAAGGTTTCTTTGTCGATAATTATACATAGTAGGCAGAACATAAAAATACACCAGAGGATAGAAATGAAGGTTAATTTTTATCTTCCAAATATTTACTCTGGTCCATACGTTGTTGTATTATGAAAACGTGTTAAAAAAAAAAATGGTCGTCTTCATTTACATTTCCAAATTTTACGAAAACGTAACACAACGATGTATTTTGAAGTAAATAGACTTCAATTTGAAGCATTTGAAAATAATTAAAAACGCGTAATTAAACTGTATTTACCATTTGTTTATGTTCTGCGTGTCACATTTACCACTAAAGCAGTGCTCTTCAACCTGGGCAGTACCGCCCACTAGTGGCTCAAGGATCTCATTAATCTAAAGGTAATTGCAATTAATTTTATTGTTTTATGCAGGTATATAACTTTTAGTTTGAGTTTTTGCATTTTTAATTTTGGTGGGCGGTACGGAGATTCAAAAGTTACAAAAGTGGGCGGTAAGCATAAAAAGGTTGAAGAGCACTGCACTAAAGGAACCTACAGTTTTACGACAGAACGTTTGTGAGTCGACTGTTAATGGAAAATAATTAATTGCCTTAGCGAATAAATGATACGAAAAACGTTTTTCTTGTTACACGTTGCTCCTTTAATTAAAACTAATTTTTAGCAAGTTTTTCTTCGAAATTTTACTAATTTGTCGGTTTATTTTCACGCATAATGAAAAGCCACTGAAATGATATACATAGAACCTCCATTTTGAAAACTGAGCCATTATCATATTATTTCAACAAACATATATATATATATTATCTCTGAAACATCTTTCGATACCCCTTGCACTGCCTAAGCATGCTACACTTGTGAAATGACTAGTCCTCAATTCGGTAAGAAAACATCGTAACTTTCTTTCAAGATCAACAATCTTAAAGGAATTTCGCCGAATCATAAGTTATTAACTTATTACAGACCTCAGGTTATAATTTTCCTTAAATAGAATACGCTAATAAGCTGTGCATGTTTCTAATATGATGTAAGTGAAAACTCCGCATGCATTTCTCGTTCATAATTGTTTGTGCTTTTGATGTACAGATACACCTCATGTTTGGCCCATTTAATGTAACATTTATTTAAAGGTAATTAAGTGTATAAGAATTGACAAAGCAATATAGCTGTATAAGTTAATGAATGGTACACGCATATTGTTATCAGGGCTTGAGTTGTAAAATATTAACAGATACACCTCATGTTTGGCCCATTTAATGTAACATTTATTTAAAGGTAATTAGGTGTATAATAATTGACAAAGCAATATAGCTGTATAAGTTAATGAATGGTATCCGCATATTGTTATCAGGGCTTGAGTTGTAAAATATTAACAAGTGGTACGACCGCAGTCACGCGTAGCAGCGTCACAGACCGATAGACCTAAGGTGCAGGAAGTGCGTTGATGAGAGTGCCGGGAGGAGGAGGCTCCCCCTTCCGCAAGGGGTTAACAACCGGAACGATTTATTGAAAAAATTAACAACCGGTACGTACCGCTATCAACTCAAGCCCTGATTGTTAATAAGTGGAGAAATTTAGTGTTATAATATGGTAAGAATCTGGTTAAGGGATTTTTTTGTTATACTCTATATAAGTATACTGCAGGGTGATTCACTCGCTGTAGCCCCAGAGTATCGCTAATACGATACTTTGGGGCTACCAGCGAGTGAATCACCCTATATATACGTATATTAAAACTTTTCCCACATATTTCCTTTAAATAAAATGATTATTAACCCTTTAACACTGAAACCTTTTGTCGTATTTAATTATGAAAGCGTGAATTTGAAACGGTACAAATTCGACCCAGTCGTCCATAAGGGGATAACACTTCTATTTGAAAATTCTCCCTCAACCTGATATTGAATTACGAAATACTTCTTTCATTGACGTTCATAATGCTTTGAAACAAAGGCATGACTCATGTTTACATTATTTATCTTTAAACTTGAACAGTTTATTAACTGTGTCTTAGTTTTATTTCAGTATTTTCGAGTTAAAAGCAATATTATTAACTTACAAATAAATCTCTCGTAGAAAAAAGCTTTAGCAATATTTTGTATAAATAAATATGACGTTATGCATTTTCTATTAATAAATATTACGTATTTTGTTTGATTTAACATTTGGCAAATGAGATTCTGTTTCCAATAATACCATATCACAAGTGAATATTATTTATACAGAAAATCTATCAATATCACATGCGTAGTAATTCAATGCAGAAAAAGGTCGGTAGGTTTATGTCTTTTAATTTATGAAATATAAAATCGTTCTTTCCTTTGGCATTATGGGATCGTATTTGATATGAAATTTTAAATATATTTATTTACGTTACAAAACCATTTTTTGTTTATTTAATAAAAATAAATATTATTTTGTTTAATAAAAACTGTGATAAAATATATAAAAATTTTTCGTTTATATTAGTTTGAGATCAAAGTAAAATAATGGTGGTTGTGCAAAACGCGCGCGCGTGCGCGCGCACACACACACACACACACACACGTGCGCATCTTTGCATAAGCGAGGTACCAGGCTTTTTAAATCCATATACAGTATATTATTTAAGCTAATTAACCTAACCTAACTTTAGTGCCATTGAACACTAAATGTTCAGGACGTGTTGTAGGATCGAAGGGTATTTTCTGTTGAGTCACCAAACAGTGAGGTACTAGCTAACCTAGTCTAACCTAACCTAGAGTAACAACCAAATCAGAATTAATATATCTTTTTTCCGACAATGTTAACGAGGTACCAAAAATGTTACCCTACTACATCTGTGAATTTACTACACACTCGACCTCACTTTAGGCTGACCATATTTCCTTGAGACAAAAACGGGACATTGGGATGGCAAAAAAGGGACGGAGGTTATGTAATATTCTGTATTCATGAAAAAGTAAGTACATAAACATATTGAGCTTACAATTATTCTTCAGTGACAGAACCCATACAAAAACCCATACAAAACGGTACTGTCCCGTTCAAAACGGTACGTATGGTCAGCCTACCTCACTTATACCCAGTTGCCTACACACACACACACACACACACACACACACACACACACACACACACACTTCGTTTCCTTGTTTGTGAAGTAAAATGTTAACTATTCCTGAGAGTCGCGTAAAAGCCAAACAAACTGAAAGCAAACCACTTGCCTTTTGAAGTAACTTTCGTCCTCATAGTCTATAATTTGTTTCTTGTGAGAGGGAGAGGCGGTCAGAGGACCCGGTTTGCCGTAGATGTTCTCGTCAGAGGGGACCATGGATCGCAGACAAGCAGGAATGAGACTTTTTCGACGACAAGGCGAAGGCTGCCAAAGTAGAAAGTATTAAAAGTATTAAAAAAAAAGGTTCATCATTATTGGACAGGATCAAAAACACTCGTAAGAACTGAAAAGTGTTAAAACGTTTTAAATTTTTTTTGATAAGTTTCGAAAAGTTTCAAGAGCATTAAAAAGTATTCGCAAGAATTATATGGAGTGAGTTCTAAAAGTTTTATGAGGGAGTTACCTTTAAAAATTGCGGGTATTAAAAAAATATTACATTTCATCAAATGTATTTAGGAAGTTTTTAAAAATAAATAAATAAATAAATCAGTAAAAATACCTTAAAAAAAAAAGATTTTTTTTAAAAATTGTTTAAAAAGAAAATTAGCAGTTTTCTCTCTTCATAATCCGTGAACGAATTAAGTCAAGAAGGATTATTAAGAGATAATTAAGAGATTATGAAGAATAATAACACGGAATTGTCTTGCGCTTCGAATATAATGGCGGAAATTTAAATATGAAATCAAGTCACAACAGACGAAAAGGAGGAATCCAAGATTTGATTTTTATATGTATTATGTACATATCTATTCATTTATCAATCAATCAATTAGTCCATTCATCTGCATATATATGTTATACATGTTATAAATATAATCGAAGGAGCGCCCTGATAACTGTTACAGTGATTTCATTCATTCAATATTTCACACGCTAGTGTATGACTAATTTCCTTCCGAACGGAAATCACACGCCAGTGACGCGAACGGTTTCTTTGATTTCACCTGGGAAACACAATGGATCGTGAGACGCTCGCTTCTCCAAAGTTCTCAGGTGACGTCAACCGCTTGCGTGATGGCGTTGCCAGGTTCCGTTCCTTTGACTATATAAGAAGGGGATCAGCGCCCTTACGGCAGATCCCTGGAGGAGGGTCTCCGGGCTGACGAGGGAAAGTCGGCTCGTTAGAGAATTGCTTTTGAGAATTGGAAGATTGGGTATTAATTTGAAGTCTGACCGTTTAGAGAGAAAGATCGGTAGTTTGGAATTGATTCATATAAGTCTGGTGACTCAGAACGGACGAGAGGGCGTCTTAGAAGGGGTCTCGACTTATTTCATATCTTACAATGAAGATAAAGTAACATTTTTTAATTATGAAACCTTTATTATTTTATTATTATTATTACCCCCCCTGTTCTATATAAAAGAAACATTCGATTCATGCCAATTCACTATATTTATCTCGCCTATATTCAAATTAAAAATCGTGTAAGCCGTTGTGTTTATTTTTTACTCTTTGGACTTTGATAACTGGGATAAAAGAAAAACACGGGCCCACACAATACTGTAATCCTCGATTGTGAGAATACGAAGAGTAAACTATTTCTGCATCCAGGTGCTAAAGTAATAACCCCCCTCTCTCTAATAACATCCTGACCTTGCTCGAACTCGGAGAGAGCAGGTTATTACATTATATATATATATATTATGTGTATGGGTGTGTGTGTGTGTGTGTGGTGTGTGTGTGTGTGTGTGTGTATGTGAACTGTAACCTGGTGCCTTAAAAATAATTTCTTCTGATTAATATCGGGTCTATGTTTATGCTAATTGTTTCTTGCTTATTTCCAAAGCATTTCACAAAGTTTTTCAGAACAGTTTATGATGATAATGATGATGATAATTAATTTAATAAGATTGGCATTCCTGTCTATTATGTGGCATTGATTATCTCCACATGACTCAGCTTGTAAGAGTCTGGAGCCCGGTCTCCGAGATACGATTAATTACTGTGAACTGTGAACTCAAAATTTTGACAATGGTATGCCTGGAAGTTGCAATGCAGTGTGGAATGAGGCAAGGTGAGATGTTGTCTCCGATGTTTTTTAATGTTTTTATTAATTGACAATATAACTAGATCTAAAGTTAAGTGTAAAATAGATGCTATTTATTCAAATGTTAACGTTTCTGTGGATGACACGGTGTTGCTGGCAACTCCTTCGTCTGGTCTTCAGCACATTGTAAAGTTAAGTTCTCATCCAGAACACCATTTCTAAAAATGTAATTGTTCCATTTGCCAAGCCGGTTATGGAAAGATTGTGTTTAAAACGAATGTTTCCTCATAGAAGCCTTTGGAACACCTTTCCTTTCTGGACCGATTCTGCACCAGTTATATCAACATAACATAAATGGCTCAAAATCGGTCCAGAGAAGACAGATAGACCATTCGTTTAATCAAAAAATCGTTCCATTATTGTTTCAAATGGAACAATATTTTTTATAGCAGTAATCTGTACGGATGAATAAACTTTACAGTGTATTTACTTAATAAGTTATGAAATAGATTCGTTGATCTTAAAGCCAAAGTGACAAAACTGCATGTATAAACTTCAAAAGAAGCAAAAGGCTCATCCATCAACAGCGAATATTTTACTAAATAAATAAAATTTTATCAGTTCATAATTTTAAATATTTAGGCATCAATTTTGATGCCAGAATTGTGAGTTAAATTAGATTAAGTTAAATGTAAAAGTAAAATTTATAATGAATTTAGTTTTTAGAAAGTTTTCAAGCGTTAATCCATTTGTCGTGACTAAACTTTTAAAGTGTTGCAAAAGTCATTGCGGTTTTTCCATAATTTTTTATCCTATGTTTAACGAACTATATTTTTTCTAAAGGAAATGTAAATTTAGTTGGTTTGTCCAAAAAGAATTGGAAAATCGGATTTGTTAGTTCCAGCGTCATATTCATATTTTTAGCCCTAAGTCATTTCATTGTTGGCTCGAGAATTTTTATGGTATCCGAAGTCAAATTGTGTATCGCTAGCGCTGCATTCGGTGTGCCGTCGCGTTTGTTCGCTGATGTCGTTCGTATGCAACGTCAACCGTCAACTCAATAATTCTAAAATCAATGTTGATAGTCTGTATAATCACATTAGCCTGAAATGGATAAACAAAACTTTTCAAATTTCTGTGACCGCCGCTCAGAGTTGGTCAATCAAAATTCCTAAAATCCTAAAAATAACACCACGACTTTTTCAATACCTTTTATAATGTTATTATCCGAATTTTACGATAGTCAGATTTGGTTTGATATTTGCAACTACAGGGTGGGCCGTAAGTTTCCATACATAGGAAAAATTAAACGTTTGTTTTTATGTTTCAGATACCCTAAGAATATGCGTTTCCGGATGCTTGGATTGGTCGGCGTGGTCCTGTGGAGTGGCCTCCCAGATCCCCAGATCTCACCCCCCTTGATTTCTATCTTTGGGGGCACTTGAAGGCCATGGTGTATCAGGAAAAGATACGAGACATAAATCATCTAAAGGAACGTATCACCAACGCCATTACAAGCATAACGTCAACTGTGCTAATGCGTGTTCATCAACAGTGGGGAACACGTATTGAAATGTGTTTTCAAAACAATGGCAACCATGTAGAGCATATTATATAAATAAAAATGGTTGTCCATAAAAAAATGTTTATTTTTCCTATGTATGGAAACTTACGGCCCACCCTGTACATATAGTAAACCTTTTGCTCAATTTTCGATGGCTTATCACACACAGCTACTTAAAAAGTATCTAACTTCTGAAGCAAAGACAGCAATAAAGAAGTTCGTGAAAGAGTTAATCAACTTAATTGTTCTCAATAATCATCTCAATGTTATTTATTCTCTTAATAAATTTTGCCAAAGTCGCTGTTACATTTTGATAATGTCAAATGCCATACTATAATAATTTAGCTCTCAATTCGGTAGTAATAAAAGTGGCTGAATACGTTTGTAACATTGACGCTCTTAACCCTATAGAAGGTTGAAAAGTAAATAGATGCTTTTTGTTTTTCCAAAAAAATTTTGATTTGATTAAAAAAATCAATAATGAGAAATGTATTGAATCAATAAATGGAAAAGGGAAAAAGAACGCGATATTAGATATTTTGAGTCAATTATTTTATTATTATATAATGACTTTAATAAACAAATCAAAAAAATTTTTGGGGAAAAAAAAAGTGTCTATTTACTTTTGTCAACCCTCTATCGAATTAGATCCATGCCACTTCATGAAGAGAATAAGACAAATCACGAATACTCTTTGTAACATCAATATTTGAATTAAAAATATCTTCAATTTTTTTTTCTTATTTTTTTTTTTTTGCAGTTGAATGGAGCGGCTGAATATCGCTTTCAGTAAATTTGGTTCGATAAAAATTTCAAATTTTAATTCATTTTATTGGAAAATGTCATCCGCAGTATATTTAAATAAATTTAAAAAAAAAATCCCCTCTTTAGTCTATTTTCAGATAATTTGAAATAATTTCTTATATTTACTTTTGCTAAAGAGTTCTCTTTTAGATAGTTAAGATACTATTTAGGTACTATTTAGATAATATAAATATTTTTTGTTTTG
>JAJOZX010003059.1:117500-120000 GCA_023014485.1 Bathynomus jamesi | reverse complement strand
GAACAGCCTCTCGTCTTGTCGCTTGCATCACTTTTGCGCACAATGAACTAGTTCTATAATATAGTAGAATTTGATAATTTCCGCTTATTAATGACATTTTATCTCAACGGTCCACATCCGCACGACATCCGCAGTCCAAAGTGCGGATGCGGGTGCGGATGCGGATGCGAGAAAATGTGCGGATGTTCCGCGGATGCGGATGTGACCTACATCACTATATATATATATATATATATATATATATATATATATATATATATATATATATATATAAACCTTTTCATTTCATTTCATATATATATATATCACTGAGTTAATACTTTTATCTTACACGGTTAAAATTACCATTAAAGCGTTCACTATTATGCAAATAAGAAATTTACGGCTTTCTTTGGAAGCTGCGAATTTAACAAAGTTTTTAAACTTTGTCTCAAGAGACGATTTTAGTTTTCACTTATTGCAAAAGACAAAGTGCGAGAATATGTATTTATTATACAGGGTGTACATAAAGTCAGGATCTATTTTTGTGAAATAATTATTTTTTCTATTTTTCTTTTCAGAAGCCCTTAGAATGAATACAGAAGAGCGTGTGGCAATAGTAATTTGGCGAATCGAGGGAAAGAAATACAATGACATCAGAGAGAAGTTTAGAAGGAGATTTCATAAGCCGGGGCCAATAGACAAGACAATACGAAAATTGGTGAACAAATTTAAACGAACGGGATCTGTAAATGATGAAGCAAGATCAGGACGACCGTGTATGTCAGATCTTACCGTGAATGCAGTATTGCAGTACGCGGAATTATCACTGAGGAGCCCGTACGTCCGTTCGTGCTGCATCACACAGACTCGGCCTCCCGACGTCATCTGTGCACAAAATTCTGAAAGTTAATTTGCAGAAGAAAAGCTATCATTTGCAGGTTTTACATGAGTTACATGAGGAAGATTTCCCTCGACGAAGTGCTGTGTGTGCTGATCTCGTAGAACAAATATGGAGTGATAATTTAATGGACAACATTCTCTTTAGTGATGAAGCCACTTTCCATACGTGTGGAAAAGTAAATCGCCATAACTGTCGAATTTGGGCAGATGAAAGACCGAATGATTTCGTCCAAAATTGGGAAAGAGACTCACCTAAAGTTAATGTCTGGATGGGTTTAACAAAATCTAAGGTTTATGGTCCTTTTTTTCTTTGCTGAAGCTACAGTTACGGGGCTTATTTATCTGGACATGTTGCAGCAATTCCTTGAACCTCAGCTGATTGGGGATAGGATTGTTAGTACCGTCGTCTATCAACATGATGGTGCTCCTTGTCACTATGCCAAAATTGTTCAGGATTATCTAAATGGATGTTTTCCAAATCGCTGGATCGGACGCGGAAGCAACAGACCTTGGCCAGCGAGATCACCAGATTTAACCCCTTTAGATTTCTTTGCATGGGGCTTTATCAAATCGCACGTCTATCAGACGAAGATTACGAGTCTTGAAACCTTACGTACACGTATACGAACTGCTGCAGATAACATAACCCCGCAAATGCTCCAGAATGTGTTTAGAAATGCTGCGGAACGATTTGAGCTGTGCAGGGATACTGATGGGCGTCACGTCGAATCCTACTCTTAATTATTTGATAAATGTTACCACTTTATCATTTTATGATTGAATTCTATATAATTTCCAAGTGCTTCACAAAAATAGATCCTGACTTTATGTACACCCTGTACTATGAAAGTTTTTATATTCTTTTGCTTATGTTCACCCAATAAACATTATCTTACAATACACGCAATTAACTTTATATACTAAGCGTAAGATTCGTATTTAAAATTCCTTTTTCTAATTACATTTTATTGAATTCATTTATTTAATCGAACAATGGCGATATTTTCGACGTGTGTCTTTCTCATTAGACGACTTTCTATCGATTTTGTAGAATGTGTTAATTAAATTTCTGTAAATTAAGCCAGCGACCGTAATTCAGGGAATGACACCATTTCCCCGTAAACGAAGTGAAGGCACCGAGATTGGGAGGGGAGGGGAGTTCGATTCCGATGGTGTTGGTGGTGATAATAATAATATAGGAGTTAGTGTATTAATGGGCCACATTAGTTGGCCTGAGCGCTGCGCCAATTTTTAGTCCTTTTAATTAACTGATTTATTACCTGTAAATTAAACATGGTTACAAAAGTCCATAGATTTTATTGTGGCGCAAACTATCACAGTTTCTCAAATTCAAATTCTTCTTGAAATAATATGCAGTATACAGAAGGTTGACAAAAATAAATAGACAGCTTTTTTTTTTTGGCTAAATTATTTACACTTGGTTCTAAAAATCAATAAATAATAACAAATTTATTGAATCAATAAATGCAAAGTGTAAAGGAACACGATTTTAAACATACTGATTCAATTATTTATTGACTTTTATAATCAAATCAAAAAAATTTATTAAAAAAAAGGTGTCTATTTACTTTTGTCAATCCTATGGCTGACACAGATG
>JAJOZX010003059.1:0-107500 GCA_023014485.1 Bathynomus jamesi | reverse complement strand
TATGCAAAACACTGGACATTAGAAAAATATCCTTGTGGACTGACAATTTTTTTATCTGACTGATATCTGTTGAAAAGGCCATGTTCAAGCAAATTGTTCAAGCGCGCGCGCGCGCGCGCACACACACACACACACACACACACACACACACACACACACCATTAAGAATTTTTATTTAAATATATCACTTTAAGATAATTGCCAGCTTTTATTCAATTTCACAAGCGATGAAAATAGTGATGTAAATCAGAATTTATAAAATGTAACAATAATATATCAAAGTGAAGCTGAACCAAATCTACACAACGCAGTTTTTACTTAACAGATGATATTTCCATTCATAAATATTCATACTTAACAAAAGGCTCTTTCAATATGAGCGAATTTAAATTCAAGTCAAAGGACAAACAGCGAAGTTAAATAATGCAGAGTTAACCAAACTCAGTTATATTCAAAATTCAGAGTCGAATTTAAAGCTAGACTTCTAAGGCAGAGGCAAAATTCAAGGTTATATTTAGAATTAAGTCAATATGAGAGTTAAAATTCAGCGTCAATATTCAGGGTAAAAATTTAAATCAAAATTGAAATTTTAAACTTGATTAAAAATGATTTGGGATCATTTTTTTAAGACCGATTTTTCGTTAATGTAAACTAGGCTAATGGTGGCAAAGCTCCCTCCTTCAAACATAAAAATGTTACGTACGGGTTACGTCTAATATCTACGTAATATTCATCGGATTTCCAAACAATATATTACGGATAGATATCCCAATACGAACGACAAATAAGTAAAAATCTCTTATTGGTAATATGAAAGAAATCGTAGTTAAGCATCACTCACTATCAAAAGAAAAACTCAGACAGCCATTAAAATTTCAGAAATGTATTAATATATCTGTTTTCCATACCAAAAACAGCAGAGTTTGGTTAACTACAACAAAGTAACAGAAATCAACGGACATCGAACGGTCTTTTATATTTCCAATATAAGTTATATATCGTCGAAAGATTGATTCGTTTTCGTATTCTGCACTTTATCTCAAAAGGGCCTAGCTCTCCTCCAATCAGAAAGCTCGTGCACCTTGTAGAATCAAGGGCGACAAGTGGAACGACCTTCAGAGCAACAAAACAATTTTTCTTGTTTCCTGAACAATTGACTTTTTGCGAGCTAGGGCCTTTCAAGATACAAACGACGAACTATACATATATATACACCGTACTATTTATTTTACTTACATTGAAATTCCTAAGTGACATACAAAAATGTGTATGTATATTATTAAATACTGTAACTCGTGAACTCGTGCAGTAACTGTGAATTTCTTTCAATACGTCCAAAAGTCACACTATTGGGTGCTCTTCCAATACGTGCTCTACCGTAAAATTTACATTCCAATATGTGCTAACTAACGAAAATATCACGACCTAACCTAACCAATCGTCAAGGGCGTACAATTGACCTAACGATTGGTTAGGTTAGGTCGTGATATTTTCGTTAGTTAGCACATATTGGAATGTAAATTTTACGGTAGAGCACGTATTGGAAGAGCACCCACTATTGTTTTATAACCTATTTTGCAATGTAGCAAACCCCCCAGTTTAAACTCGTCAACGCACATGATAGAATCCATACAGAAATTATTAATGCCTGAGGTCTACATTTCTTACAAATCATATTGAAAAAATAGTAAAATAATTAATATCTCTTGAACATGATTTTTGGACCACTCTGTTGACTTATTCTCCTTCATTCATGTTCTTTTATCCATCTCTTGTATTTTTCTCATTTTCTGTAACATTTATAAAGACTTTCATCAGTCAGAAAATTAATCAATACAATGACTACCACATTTAAGTGGTATTGACAAGAGACCATCATCTTACGAAATATACGTGATCCTTGCGTCTCTTTGGTTTCAGATCTACTAAAGTCTAAATGAAATGTCATATACTTCTATGTCTCAAAGCGCGTGGGTATAGACTCGTGGGTATAGATAGACTCCTTAAATAATAGCTCACTCTGGTTCCATCGTTTCAAAGATGAGGGGATAAAATTAATTTCTCTTCAAGTTTCCCGATACTGCGCGCGCACAATTGTTTTCGTGTCTCTGTACATGTATGTGTGGGTGTGGGGTGTGTGGGTATGGGATGTATGTACGACATTTCATCTCCAATAATTACCAATCCTTTCTATAAAAAAGTAAAATAGATTTTCTGTCAGTTGGTGTCTTTCTCTGCTCGCTTCTTCCTTTTCGACTAATTACGAAATTAAGTAAAAATTGTGAACGTATCACGTACATAACAAACAGACGTACACTCTATCACATATCACACACACAAACACACACACACAAACACACACACACACATGTATCACATACAGTCGAATCTAAAGGTCTGAAATAAAGTTTTAAGGAATTACTATGAATGTTTATTGTGGGTCTTATATTTAGCAGGACGTCCTTTGTCATTCGAGAATGCATATACCATTGTAACCTAACCCTTTTCTTATTTATTTGTGGTGCGTTTCTTTTTGAACACCCTGTGTGTATATATATATATATTAGGGTGATCCATAATTTCACTTTTTAAAATATTTAATGGTCCAACATGCTAATGTTATGGGCCCCCCCCCCCCCCCCCCCCCCCCCCCCCCCCCCCCCCCCCCTCCCCCCCCCCCCCCCCCCCCCCCCCCCAATTTATATTGCATAGTAAAAAACTGAGTAAAAACGACATCTTTTAAGCATTTTTTAGATTAATCATATTTAATCCTAATAAAAGCATACATATTGAATATCAATTTATTCAGAAATCAACTTTGCACATTTTGGTGTAAAATTGATTATTTATTCGTAATAGTAATACATAGAAATTCTATAACAGCTGATTAAGCCAATATTTTATGTGTTTTTCAGATATCCAATGATGTATATAGTATATGATGCATTTTTCACTTCGTTGATTCTAATCTATTTTAAATGAATATGGCTACTCCTAAGAAATAAATATAAAGTTAAGAAAAAGCAGTTATGATCCAATATTGGTAATCTTAGATGAACTGATTCCTACAGGACTATTCCAGCTACCATCCCCAATCAGATGCACTCAGCATTTCTCTCATTTAAAAAGAAATGATATGGTTATGAACAATAAAGAAGAGCTGCACAGTTGTACTTATAAAGTTAAAAATTCTGGGACTTAGCTGGCATTAAAACGCAAGAATTTCCAAAAGCAGAAGACCAAAAGAAAAGATTCTGACCTCAGTTAATGAGTATGAAACACTGAAAAAACACAAAAACAGGAATACTTTCGAAGATAAAAAAGGATATTTTTTGTAAAAAATTAGATATGCTATGGATATATCGGCAGCAGATGCTATTGAAACAATAATGAAAGACAGAATGAGAACAACAAAAAAACAAAAGCGAAGATATAAAATTCCTTGAAGATCCAAAGAACTATCGGAATATGTACGTCTCAGCCTTGATAAGTCTTATGTAATCGGACAGAAAGACGAAACCAAAGAATTCGACATGACGTAGAGAGAAAAGAAAAACTCTTAGCAGACATGGATGCAGGACCCAGTGGTGAACAAATGAATATCCCACCTGATGATAACATTCCTATAGATAATGATGAATCAAGTAATGAATCAAATGAGTCCGACTTTCAACCTTCGGCTCAAAGAAATCCTAAAAAAAGAATTAAAAAAAAAATCGCCAATTGAGAGCCAAAGCTTCTGAGGTAAAAGATTTTTTAAAAGATGCACTTAATTCAGCCAGTTCACCTCTATTTCCCAGAGGCGACTACAGAGAATGTGCCGAGGTTGCTCTATTACTTCTTGGGGAAACGTATCAAAAACACTGGTGTGAGATGGGCTAAGCCTGACCAGTACACTATGCGAGGTGGATGCCATCTGTATTGTATCCAGCAAAGATGTACGCATTCTCTGATCAAGCTGGGTATGATTCAAATATGATAGCAAAACTAGAGAGAATGTGCATATTCAACTGCCTCTACTATATAAAAACTTGGTTGCTTGCTTCCGTCGCCTCTGATGCACCTGTCAACGATTTAAATCTTTTAATGAACTCATTGAATATAAAAATTATGATCACGATGTAGTATCCAGTGCTCTTAAGGATTAAATGGTCAGCTATGGTATCTGACTGAGGAACTAGTACCACTTGCCTGTTTTCCCAGCAATTTCAGATGCAGAAAAAAGTCTGATTGCAAAGTCAATGAAGAAAGTCTGTCAAATCAACCCGAACACCCTCCTCCAAAAGTCAGCCAATCTTCCCTAAGTTAACAAATACAACTAAGCTGTGTCAGTTAGTTGGTAAGGGTTCTTCAATTGTTTTCCAATGCTTGGGTACTAGTAGTGACTGGCTAATGAACCTGTTACTTCTTGGAAAATTGCAAATCTTTCCAAGTTATGGAGAACTTTGTCAAAAATGAAAGTTGTGAATGATCCTGCGAGAGAGCAATCAAGCTGATTGAAGATTTCAAAGACAGAATTGTTAATGATGAATCACAAAAACAATTTCTGCTAAAGTTATAGAGCAACATCGACGCCTTCTTCCAGACTTCAAGAAAAAATCTTTGGCTGAAATGTATAATTATGTTAAGTGAGCGTTTATTTGTAATGTTATGCGGAAGTATTTATCTTTGTAATTAAACTTTGGTATAATTTTTAATCATGTAAAAGAAATTCATTTTTGTTAAAAAATAAATGAAAAAAAAAAAAACGATGGGGACCGGAGTCAGATTTGTTCCCACTCGAAATATAAGCTGGTCTAATTTCGAGCCCATTGCCGCGAAGCTGCCTGGGATGATGCTTCAGAGTGGCGGTAACACCCCTAGAATATATAATTAATTAAAATAATATATTATTACCAAGAAAAAAATAAATAGTCATATGTTTATTCACAGAGAAGCGGAAAAAACTTTCGTTTTCTCAGTCAAATTTTTAGGTCCCATATAAATTGGGGGTGGGGTGGGGGGTCTGATATTACCGGAACTCCAAAAACTGGTAACCATGTTGTTTCTTGCACCAATGGCCACAACATTAGCCCGTTGGACCATTAAAAATTTTAAAAAGTGAAATTATGGACCACCCTAATATATATATACCTTTCAACCTTTCAAAGGTTCCGTGCGATGATTCCTCATTTCACGAAGGTCAAGCTTGTCGCCCTTCCTCTCGAGCTGGCCTGGTGAAGTAGTGAGTTGGTTTCGTGTACTCGCCACATCACATAGCCAGGTACGCCCGGCTCATCGGGGATTGGTCTGAGCCAGGCGTTTAATCTTCTTTTGAAGATGTCGACTGCAACACTATTCGTGTTCCTTAGATCTTTAAAGTTCTGTTACAATTCCAGGGCTTTCTCGGACTGTCAAACTGTTTTAATAACAGAAAAGCGATCTTCGTTTATTCTCGTTTTTTTCAGAGACTTTCACCTTCACAAGTTTCTACAAGCTCTCAATAGGATCAAGGTCAGGAGAGTACCAGGCCATTCCTAAAGTTGGATTGTAGTTTCTCCCTAAACCATTCTTTCATAATTTTAGCTGTGTGGCAAGATGCACTATCCTGCTTGAATCCGGAATATCCGCCGTCCTATATCGTTCTCAGAGGCCAATAGCAGTTATATTTATATTGGCTGAGTGAGCAAAACAGTTTCCGAAATCGTTCCCTCCCCCCCCCGCCTCTCTTTATACTGTTCCACTGAAGCGAAATCACACAAACACATAAACACAAACCTAAACACGTACAAACATATAAACACGTGAACAAACGAGCATAATGGTTAGCTCACCACCGGTTTTATGAGCTTCCTTCAAGAAATGTCATAAATGCGATCAAAATGATGATCCAAAATAATGAGGTAAACAAAGATGGCACAGAAATTTGCGTCATTTCGGTTTGATGAATGTCCAATCATTTTCTGAAGAAAGAAGACTCGGTGTGTGTATATATATAATATAATATATATATATATATATATATATATATATATATATATATATATATATATATATATATATATATATATATATATGCAGGGAGTGTCCATAAATTATCTTACGAATTTAATTCAAATACATTTGAATTTGTAAAGATAATTTATTGAGATAATTCATGTAAGATAATTCATGTTTTACATGAATGAGTCGTTTATTTTAAGTTATTATAGTTACCAATAATTAAATAATGTGCCTGCCATCTCCCACCACGACCCACAAACAGGTATGGTCCACGACCAAATGGCAACGCAAAGTGGTCCACGTGGAAAAAAAAAGGCTAAGAACCCCTGTAGTATACAGTAATTGGCTATTATGTATTTTCGTGGCCACCTCATTTTTGACAGTCGAAATCAATCAAAATCTCGGCCATTTCCGTAGCATTGTACCAATATATACCAATAGTGGACATTATATATATATATATATATGGGATGAATTTCACAATTAAACACATGAAATGAATGAATGATGCAATCCACAAGGAAAAAGAAAAATGATTCTAAGGCCTTTCGTGTTCAGAAGTACACTCGTCATGGATTCCCTGACGAGGTGTACTTCTGAATACACGAAAGGCCTTGGAATAATTTTTCTTTTTCCTTGTAGTGTTGCATCATACGGTGGTGTAGTGGTTAGCGTCGCTGACTACGAATCCATCTGCCCCGGGTTCGAGACCCGACGGCAGCCGGCGCGCGCAGCAAAACCCAGCTGTTCATCCTTCCACACAATAAAGAAAGTGGTTGGTAGATAAATGGGTACCCTAGGTGGCTAGTGGTTAAGACGCTGGGCTGCTGATGGGGCGTGGTTCGGATTCCACGTTAAACTGTAGGTCTAAGGTGGAGTGAAAAGCTTGACCTTCGTCAGAATGAACAGTTCGGGCGGAAGCTAACGAAAGGTTATATATATATATATATATACACACACACTTTAAAATTTACTGAACAACCTTGAGGTGAGGATGTATTGAAAGGCGTTCACAGATTTAATAGAATTAAATTGAATAAGAGTGAATTCCCATCATACTTGCGGTGGTTTAAGCGATTGATAAAAAGGTTCAGTGATTTATACAAAATTGGAAACGGAGAGCAATTTGTATAAAAACCTTTAAAGATTTGTCGCTAGGTGTTGTAGGAAGAAATGTTCATTTAAATTAACACTATTCAAATTTAACATTTAAACCAGGGGCGTTTTTAAGGTTTTGAATTGGTCGAGGCAAGTTATGCCCACAGGGGGCCCGGGACCCGTTTACCAGTTTTTCCTTAATGGAAGTTCTCGAAAAACTCTTTAATGTTTTTACTAATCACGACATATTTAAGTGAAGTTATTTCAACCAAAGTAAAAAAAAAAATACAAACAGCACTGATTTTGTAAACTTTATTCAGGATGCAAATATATAGAGCATATAAGCCCAGGGTGTATATATATATATCATGTATTCATTCAAAATGTGAACGTTCCTGATTTTACATTTCAATTTGAGGTGTCATTAACAACGGCTACTGACTGTTATAATTTTTGCAGGTGTGTGGGTATAGAAAGTAAGTTACATTAGTACAGTGGGTGAATCTTATACCCAGGTTAAGTGTATGCTATGTTAGGGGGTTAGATTGGGATAGTAGAGTGGGGCGAATCTTTTGCCCGGGTGAGGCATACTTATTCCCAGGTTAAGTCTACTTATACCCAGTTAGGCGTATGCTAGGTTAAGTCAGTAGAGCGGGGCGAATCTTATGCCCGGGTTAACCGTACTTATGTCATCTTAGGTGTGGTTAGGCGGCACTAGTTAGGTGGTTAGTAGAGCCATATACCGTATGGCCTGCATGCGTCCTATAACAGTGCCAAAATTATTTCTCAAACAGGGTAGCCACATACACTTTGTGAGTGAGTGATTTTACCCACAATGGAGATGGTTTTGTCCACAATATTTCATCTGAGACCACCAGCCTCTATTACTTCCATGCTGGATGCAACCTTCCCAGTTTATAGCTTTGGCGTGAAAATTTAAATTTTCGAATTCGCTTCTTTCTGTTGTTCGTGTTCTTTCC
This sequence comes from Bathynomus jamesi, assembly GCA_023014485.1. Taxonomy (NCBI): domain Eukaryota; kingdom Metazoa; phylum Arthropoda; class Malacostraca; order Isopoda; family Cirolanidae; genus Bathynomus; species Bathynomus jamesi. Next base: position 99,440 of record JAJOZX010003059.1, on the reverse strand, counting down.
TTTCCTGTTGTTTTTATATTGGTTGTTATTTCAATAATGTTGTGATCCGATATTATAGTTGAGGATATTTCTACATTACCAATTAGGTTGCTGTTGTTTGTGAATACCAAATCTAGGCAGTTGTTTTTTCTTGTGTTTTCTGTTATTTCTTGTGTTAACATAAATTCATCAACTAAAGCTAGTAGCATTTTTACCTGCTCCTGGTCTTCCCGTGTGCCCCCCTTGTCCTGGTGTATTCATATATTTTTTTCTATTCTTTTGTATTTCATGAATGGAAAGTAAAATCACCACAGAGAAAAATATTTGGGGTTGGAGAGTGTGGATCTTTTACTCAGTTTCTTACCTCTGTAATGGAATCTGAGAATTTTGAGGTTGGCGTGTTTGGGGGTTTGTACATTACAATTAGTACCATATTTAATTTTTCAACTTTTGCTGCTACACATTCTACGTAGCTCTTTGAGTAGGCTGACCATACGTACCGTTTTGAACGGGACAGTACCGTTTGTTTTATATTTCCTGGCCGTCCCGTCGTTTTAATAAAAATGTCAATTTTGTCCCGGTTTATGTACTTACTTTTTCATGAATACAGAATATTACATAACCCCCGTCCCTTTTTTGCCATCCCAATGTCCCGTTTTTGTCTCAAGGAAATATGGTCAGCCTATCTTTGAGGTACTTCTAGTCATTTCTGCCATATGCCTTTCGCGTGTGTAAATAGCACATCCTCCTTTACGTCTCACTGTTCTGTCGGCTCGGAGGATGTTATAGTTGTCAATTTGTATTTCTTTTGTCAATACAAGACACAATTTTCACAGTTCGCCTGGCAGTCCTTTAGATGAGTTTCCGTGAGGTATGCAAAGTCTGCTCCGGCTTCTTGCATGAGTCCTTTCAGGTATAAAACTTTGCTCGGGGAATGGTTTGATTTAAGGCCCTGAATGTTGGTTAGGATTATTTTTATTTTTTTCTTTCGTTTTCGCATACAGGTGGTTCTGATTTGTTTTCCAATGGGGGTGCCGGGTTCGTTGCCTTGTGGTCCTCCGAGAATTTACCTCTTTTTATCTTTATCGGTACCTGTTGTCCCGATAACGCATGAAGTGCTTTTGTGCGTGCCTTCTGTCTGGCTCTCGGATTCCTATATTTGTCAACTGGTTTTGTAATTGTTGGATAGTATTTAGCAGCTGGATTGTGTTGGCTGCGTCTAAAAAATTGGTACTCTTCTTTGATGTTCATTTTTCCTGTTCACTCGTTGCGTATATATATATATATATATATGGTGGCGCAAAAGTCGCGCATCATAGGAATTTTCAGTGTTGATTATATATATTTTTTCTTTTAAGTAGGGGATGACTACGAAATTAACAATAGACGAGAGAGTGAGCTTGGGTTTAATGTATGGAATACCAGGTACAACAAATCACTGAATTGGTACAGAATTTAAATTCTGTACCGATTCATCGGTTTGTTGTACCTAATATTCCATACACTAAAACCAAGCTCACAATCTCGTCTATTGTTAATTTCGCAGCCATCCCCTACCTAAAAGAAAAGAAAATAATATTATAGTCAACACTGAAAATTCCTATAATGCGCGACTTTTGCGCCACCCTCTATATGGGAGGCTAAGCTTATCATCTTTCTCCTGGGAACTATTAAATGACTTGAATAATCGTTACTTGCAAGTTCTCTGGAGCCTCACAAAATGCAGGTAACTAAATTTTAACTATGACTTACGTAAGAAAAATAAGAATAACGAATTTGAATGTATCTTCTCGCTGTAAAAGCACAGAGTGGCCACAAAGTCCCTTTGCAGTGAAAATACAGCATATCCGTATGTTGCCCTTGTTTTTCATGCAAAGAGACTTTGTGGTCACCCTGTAGAAAGGTTAGTAATAGCTTGTAATATATAAATACAAATTGCGGTATAAACGCAATTAATTTCGAGAGATTAAAACACACACACACACACACACACACACACAATTTAGAAAGCGAAGCCTCAGTCCCAATACAATAAAAAAAATTTGTGGGATCGCTCCTTTGTGATTTCGCGGCCGAATAAATAACTGAATACAAACGAATCAATACGAATTATATCAAAGACGAACCTAATGAATTCAAGCGAAATTAAACAGAGTGATAAAGGAGGGATAAAATCAAATCTCACGCACCCATAGTTATTAGAACGCACACAAGCAGTCGGTACGTCAAAATGGCGATTGATTCGTGTATGTTGATGTACGAGTATATATTATAAGAAAATATTAAATGCAAAAAACTTCACTTTTCTACGTGAAGGTCAAAATATTATGATAAAAACCCACTCTAATAGACAGAGTTTATTTCCACAACAGTTTCGATGTCCACTGGCATCCTCTTCGGGTGGATTCGTTTTTCTGTATCCACCCGAAGAGGATGCCAGTGAGCATCGAAACTGTTGGAAATAAACTCTGTCTATTAGAGTGGGTTTTTATTATCATAAAGAGAATATTAAAAAATCTTACTAAAATAACGAATGAAGGTAAAAATTAATGAAATAATAAGGAAGTATTTGAATCCAAGAAAGTTATTTTTATTACATTTTTATTAAGTTCATATGCACAGTTTTGAATACAAATGCCTGTATTGATAAGTGCTTCAACAATTGGATTATCGGAGTTTTTGACTCTTTGCATAATTAGGTTGAATTGATTGCCTCTGCTCACTTCGGAGAAGTTGAAAACATTATGATTAGCAAATATTTGCGATGCCGAACACCTTCGAGATAATCTATAAAACATTGTGGTTAAACTCTTTGTTATTCTATTCTAGAATTATTCTATAACTTTTGTCTCGCAAAAAGTACACAAAAGCATATTTTTTATTTTACTTGTACAGAAATTCCTGCTTTCTTGTTTCGTGTGTGTGTGTGTGTGTGTGTGTGGGTGTGTGTGTGTGTGATCATACAGCGTATGGGTTATAATGTATCCCAAATATTTACATTCTTGAATCCCTTCATATACTCAATCCCACCATTGATTTGAGTACAGAGTACAGTTTTCAGTGAAGCAAAACCCTATCTCGTTTCGGCAACAGTGAAATCAATCATTACACAGTAGCTTTCCCATATCCTCATGAATCATTTCGGAACTTTAGTGAATGGACTGTATATATAATTTGTACAATATTATTAACATATATCCGAAAACCCTCACAGAACATCCATGGATGCAACTATGGCTTCATTAAGCGAAGCAATTAACCCATCAATGTAGTATACACAATAAAGGTGATGCTGGTGTGCCTTCTCTCGCCTCGCAGGAAGACCTAAAACTGTTTCATAAAACATCGCCACGTTTATACTATAAGACATAAAACGAGGCTAACCCGCAGAGTGGGTGGGGGGAGAGGGGTAACTTTACTTTAGTAAATTAAAGTAAAATTTTAAAATAAATGTTACACACTTTGTGGCTACCATGCCACCATCCATTTTCACTGATGGATGAATGAATTGTATAGTAATATGAGAAGAAGCATTAACTAAGTAGAATTATCACTCGTGTAGACTATAAAGTTCCCTCTTAGAATTTATAACCTCTTTAATTTTAATCCATTCCTGAATGTTTAAGAAAGCGAATTGTCTGCGACTTGAAGACCGTTGTTGGACCAAATGTTTTTTTTATAAGTTTACGTCCAAATTACATGTAAAATTACTGAGACGTGTAATTTTAAAGCTCATAAGCAGCCATTATATATAATAATCATTCTCACTGTCGGATAATTTTCAACGCATTCTCCACCATCGAGAGAAGAAAGTTATCATATATATATATATACATACTCTCATATACATACATATACTGTATATGCGGATTTACGTATAGGCAGAGTAGGCACCTGCCCAGGGCGGCAAAGTTTGTCGTATTTGAACATAAAAAGGGCAAAGAAAACAAAATAGAAATAAATAAGTTATAAGCCCTAACAAATTAAATATATTCACAAATAAGTTTTAAAATAAAAAGAACACCAGCCTCTAATAGCAAACTAGCGATAGCAAATGGCACAACTATAAGCCACTGTGGTGACAATTTCCCTGCCTTGGGACGCAAAATGCTAAGTACGCCTCTGTGTATATAAATATAAGTTTTTACATGCGGATCCTAATCTCTTGTTTTTAGCTGTCAAGGCAACTTGTCCTTATTACCAACGAATTTATAAGTGTAACTTCACAACTGATATAGATATCTTTATCTCCCTTTCGCTAATTTTTAATCTGGTTGATCTTCAAATTACATCTCTGCCCTTTACTAATTCCACGATGCGACCTAATTTCCATTAAAATCCTTGATCTTCAAAGTGAGTAAACTCATCGCCAACTCTGTAATAGATTCTAGGAACATTTTTATTGAAATTAAACTTTTCCTTTTTCATTTTTTATCGGGGTTGTTTAACCTCCTTCGCAACATCTAAGGTCATATGACGGAGGGGACCTACAGCTTTACGTGGGATCCGAATCACGGGTCGTTACATAATCTGGGTGCGGAGGAGGGTCTCCCATCCAACTTCTGCCCAGACCCAATGTCGCTTAACTTCGCTGATCTACGAGAAGCGGTGTTACGACATTGGCCACGACGTAGCCCGAAATTAAACTGGAATGACTTTCTAGTATTGACTAAAGAGATTCATTCAATCGTCTTTATATAGTTTAAATATAAAGTGCAAAATTTTTCAGGTTTGTGTTTTCTCCCTCAGGAGTTGCTCCTACTGTAGTCGTTTTATAACCATACACAAGCTGAGGAGTTAATTTACCTAGATCATTTAGATCACTAGTGAAATATGTTATCAGGTTAGATATAACTCGGTTTAAACATTAACCCTTTATGGGGCAGGCTAACGCCAAACAATTTTATTCAGTCTCAGAAAGAGATCTGTGCAGTAAAGGATTAAGCAAACGTCTCTTAACCCTTTATTGCACAGAGGGCTTTCCGAAACTGAATAAAATCGTCTGGCGTTAGCCAGAACAAAATTAGTAAAGTCACACTGCGCGATAAAGGGTTAAAGATAGTCTGCAAGTCTTCCAATATATATATATATATATATATATATATATATATACGCAGCAGAGGACAATAAAAATAATGTCTCCATCAGTTCCAAATAGATAATTATTAAATTAATTTTGAAAGTTCCAAATTGTCGAGTGAGTTTTGAAATTATTTCACCAAGCAAAGGAGAGAAAGTTGTAACTGAAAGTCCTTCAAAGTATAATATTCATTTCAGGTAAAATTAGAGGCGAATTGGACATTGATTGAAATTCACTGAAAATAAAGGGAAATTGATGATGACCTGGTCAAGAAATACATACAAATTGGCATTGACCAACAATGAACCAATAATTTGTCTATACATCAGTTTGCAGTTAGGCAATATAATATGGGTATTATTTACTTCTTTTGATTTTCTAATTACGAACGGACACCTGGTATTTGGCATTGAATACAAATTCTTTTTCCTCTAATGAAATCTAATTACTTTTACTTACTTTACTTTGTTGAGTTTGAACGACGGTCAGATCGACCTGCGGTCGACCCCTCTGCAGCATCCCGCCTCATTTGCGGACTTGGTGTACTTAAATTTGAAGTACAATGATACAGGTCTGAATCCAACCAACGCGTTGTTCTTGGATTATTAATTGAATCTCTGTGTTATACAATTTAAGATACCAAAGTGGGTATACACAGTATGATTTTTTTTAACTATGATACATTTTCAAAAAGTAACTCAAAATTAATGGATAACTTAAGTTCATGATATTGGACAAGCTCAATTATTGTGTAAAGATGAGAGCTTTATCTTTACAGGCACACAACATGCTCAAACTAGTCTTCCCTTTGCGAATTTACTTAACGAATATGCACAGTGTAATTTCTTATCATGACCTCCAGTGTTTTTTTTTTGGTAAATGTGTATGCTTTGGGGTTGTATAACTCCTTTGTAACAGCGAAGGTCAAGTGATGGAGGGGACCTACAGTTTTACGTGGGATCCAAACCATCGCGCTACATCATCTGAACGCAGAGGACTTCCATCCATTCATCTACTCTTCAGACCTATTGTCGCTTAACTTCGCTGATTAAAAGGAAGTGGTGATTTAACATGTCCATGATGTAGCCCAGTTTTTATTGACACAGCGGTGGACTAAACTGATTGTCTCCATGTCTTCCAATAACAGGTCACCTCGTTTCTTATGGGACAAGACAGTGATATGGACATTGTTGGTCAAGGCAAGGTGCAAGACCTCATTCAACAAATGTCGTTTGGATTTTTTCCCTGCAGCATTTGGCTCAGGAGTCTCGCCTAACAGCCCCTCTCCCCTTCGTGACTGTGTTCTTGGGTGGCCTATTCTGTTACCTAATCTCAATCCCTGGAGTTTCTTCTTACGAGGATATCTAAAGGACAGTCTTCGAATCCTATCCCAGGACAGCCGAAGCTCTAAAAACAGAGGTTGAGCGTAAAACCCACACCATTTCTACTGAAACACTGGAGGACATGATAAGTTCTTGCACTGACCGAATTCATCACGTAATTTGAAAAGGGAAGGAGCACCAGGCGTGTTGTGTACCTGCAAAAATCTCCTTTCCTTCCACAATAATCGCGTCAACCATCATGAATGTATGTTAAGCCAGTGAATTTTAAATATGTTTTGAAATTGTGGCATAATTATATATATATAGGGTTGACAAAAGTAAACAGACATCTTCGGGTTTTCCATAGCTTTTGTTTTGTTAATTAAAGTTAATAAATAATAATAGATTTATTGAATTAACATATATAGGTGTCGTGTTGCTCTCCCTTTTCCATCATGTAAAGGTGACACACGTTCTGGCATTCCATTGATGAGCTTGTCATTTGTTCTTGAGGAAAATGATCGTGGTGTCTACTTATGTTTGTCAACCTTCTTTATATATTTTCTGCAAAATGACCTTGAAGAGAAAGGACAAATTGTGGGATGATGGCTGATAAAATACCGTCTCCTTAATTGCATTTTTTGACAGAAAAATCATTAGTCATTAAGTGTAACGACCCTCTTAATAGTCAGGAATTTCTGCCATTGTGGTCCTTAGGCTTTTAAGAGGTTCATGATCCGCGAGCACAGTAAATTGTCTGCCATATCGACGGGCATAAAAATATTTATTTGACCAATAAGGAAACTGCCATAATCAATTATGCTTTATCAGTGCAAACGCTGTACGTTTCCTATAGTTACACTATACCCTAGTTTTAGTGTCTTTCACTTAGAGTTCACACATTTCGGAGGATTCACCATCTATTTTCCTTCTTTCTAATCGAGAGAGAGAGAGAGAGAGAGAGAGGGAGGGAGAGAGAGAGAGAGAGAGAGAGGCTGTATTTGATACCATTACCCAGAAATCATTATTTTTCTTACATGAAATATAACAGTAATGTTTCAACCGGGGTTTCATCTGCTATTCTTTGATCTTTTTAGTATTATTACAAGTATTATGTAACCGATTCAAAGAGTCCATTTCCCATTTGTAATATCTCGGCTATTCTTGTATCTTTTATTGTGACCTCATCACTATATAGAGCAAACGATCTACTCATTGTTTTTATTATATATATATGAGAAAGCTAAAATAAAGGCGGGGACTTAAACAATGTTTTGAAGCTGCAGGTAACCACTGCACGTAACTCTACTTTCTCGTGTGCCAGGTGGGAAAGCTTTTGGATTCTATTTACGTCATGTAGTGGTTGATATTTAAAGTTCTTTTTGTGATTGTGCGTGTGTGTGTGTGTGTTTGTGTGTGTGTGTGTCATAAATAAAAATAAAAGCACCTCAAAAAGTAGGACTAAAGAATAAAAGAACCAAAAGAAAAATTTGAATCTCACAAATCCTTCAAAGGTACGTTAGTAAGTAAGTATAAAGGAACCGAAAAGACAGATCGTACGTGAATACTATACACCAGGATCGTGCAAATATGGCTGTAAATCCAAGTAGAATTACCCCACAAAAATTTTCAACATAATGAGGAATGGATCTTGCCCATATTGCCCAAACTACTACTATACAGAGGCGGATTAAGACACCTCGGGGACCCGGGGCAATGATGAATATGGGGGCCCTTTTCTATAGCTTTTTATTAACAATACATGTACATATACATGGTGCTCAGGCTAATTGAGAAACAAACTTAAAAGAACCTTAACACAGTGTATTTCGCCATTTGCCAAAACCAAACAGTATTTAACAAACTTTACTTTAGGGCCTATAAAACAAAATAAAACAGGGAATTTATCAGTTTGTGTAGTCTGCCATATTCAATCAAAGAAGTTTGCGAAATCTCGAATTTTATCATCGAAACTCAGTTCATTGTGGGGCCCCTCAAGCATGGGAGCCTGAGGCTTCAGCCTCAATAGCCTCAGTGATAATTCGCCACTGCTATTATACATTAAATATTCATAAACAGCTAGCGCTCCTCATGAGAAAATACAGGACTCCGCAGACGTATATACCCCAACAATACACACACACACACCCACTATCCACCTATCCAACACCATCAACACAGTCAATTCAACTACCACAATAGTACCAAGGGCCACACCTCCACTATTCTTAAGTGTAGATCACCAATCAGAAATCAACAAAACCGAACGCAGACTATTAACCCTCTAAATTTAATATGTACAAATATACAAAGACTATACAATGACAAAGCAGATTGCAAATTACAATACCAACAAAAATTTTCTCTGAAAACCAATGCAAATATTTTATGTTTAACGAGAAACACACTTGTACAGTATAAATGTGAAAAAGGCTGTGAAAACTGCATCGAAGACACTGAAATAGCAATAAAGGCCTACAACATATTTGGAGCAGATAGATTTGCTAGAAGAGCAAGAAGGCTGAAAAATACATACACAGGTAAAGTGAAGATAAGCAAATCAAATAGGGTCGAAATTCATATTTTTAGAAGTAAAAGAACTGAACGTAATCATTATGAGTGTGCAAACAACCAAACACCATAAAAGTGAATTCCAATTCATTACAAATGAAACAGAAAACAAGTTAAAATCACTTACGACTCCTTCACCAAATACATTAATGTGTGGGGATTTTAACTTTCCGTTTATAACATGAAAGAAAGTGAAGACTTTATTTACGTTGAAAAATTCCACATCAATATTACGAATACAAAAGACTAAAACGTAACCAAATATGCCATTGGATATTACACAAGAAATTTGTGAAGCAACTCGAAATGAGAATGATTTGGTTTTTTATTCTGACAAATAACAATGACATGATAATAAATAAAGGTATAATGAAAGCATTATTATTATTATTATTATCTGCTTAAGTTGCACCCAACCTTGATGGTCATAGGTGCCCCCACCCCCCCACCCCCCCAAAAAAGTTACAAATAACATAGCAATACAAAGAAGCACTTACAATGAACATCTATTATTTATCAACATCTACCAACATCTATTATCAAGAGATAGAAACGTTAAATGCATCGTAATAATCTACAAAGGTAAGAAATATATAATATATATATATAATTATATATATATATATATAGAGAGAGAGAGAGAGAGAGAGAGAGAGAGAGAGAGAGAGAGAGAGAGAGAGATATACATTCAACTGCAAAGAACACGCAGTATAAATAACGTAAAGAACGACGCTGCAGCTGGTTACCTCATTTTTTTCATTTGTTTTGTTCTCTCTCTCTCGTCTTGCGCGGAATATCTCCTATACAAGCGTCGTTCTTTACTATATATAGATATATATATATATATATATATATATATATATATATATATATATATATATATATATATATATATATATATATATATTATCCTAAATAAAACCTACCACTCTTAACATTATGAGGAATGAAATGGGTGGAAAATTGCAATAACCAAAATTGTACGAGGAATCTGGCTTGGCTTCATGGATATGATTCTAAAATGTGGAGGTCGGTCAGATGAGGGGGTGTAATTCTGTCTATTAGTTAAAGAAGAAAGGAGCTCTCGAATGGCGACAAGTGTGACACTGTTCTCTGGTAATATATATATATATATATATATATATATATATATATATATATATATATACACGATGAATAAAACCATGAAGGAAAGGAAACAGAATGGTGCTCAAGCGCTTTCGTCTAATGACATCCTCAGGAACACTGAAGTAAATAAAGAGTTCAAGACTATATACAGGTTATAATATATATATATATATATATATATTATATATATATATATATATATATATATATATATAATATAGAAATAAAAATTGTGGGAGAAGCATACAAATTTGTAAGGAAAACTACCAATTTAGCACTTTGCCCGAATTCAACACAAGATCAAATGGATTGTTTACAACCAATTTTATAGTTAATGCCTGAATAATATATAGGTCACAAAAATATTAAAAAAATATATATAAAAATAAATATATATAAAAATAAATTTTAGCACTCTGCCCTTCTTGTCTAAATCCGTTCTGAACGAATTCAACACAAGACCAAATGGATTGTTTACAACCAATTTTATAGATAAGGCCTGAATGATATATAGGTCACACAAAAAAAAAAAAAAAAAAAAATGTAAAACTAAATTGAAAAATAAAAATTGTAAGAGAAGCATACAAATTTATAAGGAAACACTACCAAAATTTTAGCGCTCTACCCTTCTTGTCTAAATCCGTTCTGAACGAATTCAAAACAACGGGATCGAGTTGAAAAAGCCCTTTGCTCATGTTAAAGTTATTTGTAAGTTGGATAATAGCAGACTCAAGGATATTTCTATTAACAATGTTGCTAGAGTGAAACAAAACTGAAGCATTATTCCAATCAATACAGTGGGATAACTCTGACAAATGGACAAAAAGTGCACTGGACGACTGTCCCGTTCTAACGGAATATTGATGCTGTTTTACACGCGTGTGCAAATCCTTTCCCGGCTGACCAATGTAAAGGGAATCACATTGTTTACAACCAATTTTATAGAAAATGCCTGGATTATTGGTAGGGCTATTTTTTACTATGGACAAAGTGGTCTACATTAGAAAGATGAACGAGCTTCTCCAGGACCCCGCCACATACAGAAAACTTAGGAAGAACTCGCAGGATGACGTCATCAAATTATTCAATAGTGGCTTGAAACGTATTCTCAAAGATCATAAGGACTTAATTCCGCTTTTCATGTCCACTTCACCTTCTCTTCCCTACCTTTACGGTCTTACTAAAACCCACAAACCTGGCAACCCTATGCGCCCTGTTATTAGCTCGGTGGGCTCTATTACCTATAAACTCTCCAAATGGCTTGTCAAAGTCTTGTCCCCCATTCTCGGAACTATCTCTGATTCACATGTAAAAAATTCCATGGATCTCACTGAAAAATTGAATAATGTACGCACTGAAACCAACGATAGATTGATCAGTTTTGACGTTTGTTCATTGTTTACAAAAATGCCGATTGACGATATGCTTGACTTTCTCTCCCGAGAATTACATAAGAACGACCTGCCACTACCTGCACACATCGTTTTCGAACTTATTCGGCTTTGCATCAAAGACTGTAAATTCACTTTCAATAGCGAGTATTATCAACAGGTTTTTGGGATGGCCATGGGCAACCCCTTGTCGCCCCTCCTCTCCAATATTTATATGGAGTTTTTCGAAATTACTTACATTCCGAGAATCCTGGGGGTTGGCATCCCATGGTTGCGGTACGTCGACGATATTTTGTGTGTCTGGCCATGAATCGTGACCTGGATGACTTCCTCCTTTAGTTAAATGATCAAGTCCCCTCCATTAAGTTTACTTTAGAAGTGGAACAAGACAACTCACTCCCGTTTTTGGATGTGCGTGTACATAGGGAAAGCCCAGGTTTTAAGTTTAGTATCTATCGGAAAAAACAAAATTTGTCCTACGTACACTTTTACTCTGGACATGACACCCCCATTAAGAAGACCATATTTTCTTCAATGTTTCTCCGCGCTCTTAGGATCGCCAGTCCGGAATACATCAATGCCGAATTGGAAAAAATCAACGGTATTGGAAGTGATCTGTGCTACCCACCTGCGTTTATGGAATCTTGTCTTAATAAGGCAAAACGAACCTTCTATCGTGTGAATAATAACACTCGTACTTTGTCAAAGAAGAGTTTAGTACTTCCATTTTTCCCGGGCTTTTTAGGCATTGCTAATGTACTTAAACTTTTGGATATTAATGTAGTATTTTCATAACAATATTGTGAGAAATATCATAGTAAAAAATAGCCCTACCAATAATTCAGGCATTATCTATAAAATTGGTTGTAAACAATGTGATTTCTTTTACATTGGTCAGACGGGAAAGGATTTGCACACGCGTGTAAAACAGCACAATATTCCGTTAGAACGGAACAGTCGTCCACTGCCCTTTTTGTCCATTTGTCAGAGTTATCCCACTGTATTGATTGGAATAATGCAGGGCCGGATTAACCATTAAGCAAAATAAGCCCGTGCTTAGGGCATCAAGGGAAGGGGGGCACCACAGAAATTTTCCATTGTCGGATTTACCATGGATTTATTATACTATTATAATCGCGGCTTATAGCCTATAAGCTGTTGAAAACTGAATTATATATATTCATATATAGTATTTATTTTTTTTCATTGTTTGAATTTGTAGTGAACAACCCTTTTGAGAGAATAAATATATTTCGTTGTAATCACACACTTTACGCTTTGCGTTATTATTTTGTTTATATCAAATCTTTGAGCGCCATATTAAAAATACATATAGATTAAATATTTGCTCAGCTAAGCGTTCATTTTCTCAGTTGAAGTATATTAAAAATACCAACAGAACAACTATGCAACAAGGCAGGCTGGATGCCTTATCTCTACTAAGTATAGAAGCAGATGTGTTACGTAAGATTAGTTTTGAGGATCTGATCAAAGACTTTGCAATTAAAAAAGTAGGAGAAAACTTTTCAAATATAAATGAAGTGGAAGTATACAAAAATAAACATTATTTTCCATCTTACTGTAAGTTTTGTTTCATTTCAAAAAATACAATTTTATTTTATGGTTTATTTTTGTTTATATTTTGAATTACATATATATGGGGCACCAAAATCTTTTAAGTGCTTAGGGCCTCTAAAGGTCTTAATCCGGCCCTGGAATAATGCTTCAGTTTTGTTTCACTCTAGCAACATTGTTAATAGAAATATTCTTGAGTCTGCTATTATCCAACTTACAAATAACTTTAACATGAGCAAAGGTCTTTCTCAACTCAATCCCGTTGTTTTGAATTCACTCAGAACGGATTAGACAAGAAGGGTAGAGTGCTAAAACTTTGGTAGTGTTTCCTTATAAATTTGTATGCTTCTCTCACAATTTTTATTTTTCAATTTAGTTTTATTTTATTTATTTTTTTTTTTGTGACCTATATATCATTCAGGCCTTATCTATAAAATTGGTTGTAAACAATCCATTTGATCTTGTGTTGAATTCGGGAAAAGTGCTAAAATTGGTAGTTTTCCTTACAAATTTGTATGCTCCTCCCACAATTTTCATTTCTATATATATATATATATATATATATATATATATTATAACCTGTATATAGTCTTGAACTCTTTATTTACTTCAGTGTTTCTGAGGATGTCATTAGACGAAAGCGCTTGAGCACCATTCTGTGTTTCCTTTCCTTCGTGGTTTTATTCATCATAAATATTTTTCACGTGTTACTTTCGTGAAATAATTTTCATATATATATATATATAATAATTACGGAGACAACAATGCCAGGAAAGTAATACAAGAAAAACTGGAGAGTATCGATAGGGAAATACAAACTCTGGTAAAGGGCCACACAGAGAGGGAAGAGGAAAAGGCGGTAGAAGCAATAAAAGAAAACAAAAACGCGCGCTACTATCGGGCACTTAAGGAAAGGAAATAATGAACTAACAGACGATCTGAAAGATATATCTGAAACATTGAGAGTCCACTATGAATCGGTCTTCAGTACCCCAAAAAGTGACAAAGCGATACCTGACATAGATGCATTGTTCGAAGAGAAATTACAAGGAGAATGTATAACAGACTTTGATTTTACCCCAGATGATGTAGCGAGAGCTATAGGACAAAATGAAATCACATTCAACTGCAGGTCCGGACAAATGGAACTCAAAAACTGTTAAAATGAAATTGCTACACCCTTATACTGGATATGGAGAAGATCCCTAGACACTGGGGAAATACCGAGCATCTTGAAAAGAGCAAACATTGTCCCTACATATAAAGGCGGGGATAGATATCAAGCAAAGAACTATAGACCAATGTCAATGAGTCCCCCCTCACCAAAATATTTGAAAGAATAGTCAGAGAGAAAATCTATGACTTCATGGAGACACTGGAAAAATTCAACGAAAATCAGCACGGATTCCGATGGGGAAGATCATGACTATCACAACTTATAGAGCATTATAACAATAGCACAAAATATCACATAAAATGAAACATATGGGAACAACAGGCAAAGTGGGAAAATGGATCTACAACGCCATCAGAGAACGACTACAAGTCGTCAAAATTTAAGGTATATCATCATCAGAATCAGAAGTACGCAGCTCAGTACCACAAGGTACAGAGCCCAACTCCTGTTCATTATCCTGCTAACAGACATAAACAGTGGAGTTAACAGCAACAGTATAGTAACATCCTTTGCAGACGATACAAAGATCAGTAGAAAAATCAGCGATGCAAACGAAGTAGAGGCTTTGCAGAGACATAAACAAAATATACAAATGGTCAGAAGGCAACACTATGACATTTAACACCGAGAAATTTCAGCTCTTGAAATATGGTAGAAATGAGGAAATTAGACTGCATATTATGCTCCAGATAGACAGGTAATTCAGAGAAGCACAAAAGCGGTCGACTTAGGGGGTAATAATGACCGATGATGCCAAATTCGAGACACAAAATCAGATCGCAATAAACAAAGCAAAAAGAGTAGCGGGACAGGTACAAAGAACGTTGAAAAGGAGGGACAAGACAGGAATGATTCCCCTGCTGAGAACATTGATCATACCAAAACTTGAATACTGTTCAGTTTTGACGTCCCCACATAAAAAGGAAGAAATTAATAAACTAGAAGAAACATTTCACAGCCAAGATTGATGGCTGCAAAGAACTCAACTACTGGGAAAGACTCCATAAACTAAATCTGTACTCCCTGGAAAGAAGAAGAGAGAGGTATACCATAATTTACATATGGAAATTGATCAAAAAACTGGCACCAAACCTCAAAGTAAACCCAATTACCATCCAAACAACTCTGGAAAATAGGAAAGGCAGAATGTGGAGTGTTCCCAAATTAAAGGCGCGACAAGGGACCTCCTTAACACTGAAGGAAAATAGCTTGGTTGTCAGGGGGCCAAGACTTTTTAACCAGCTTCCTGAGGACCTCAGAAACGTTACAGGGGTCAAAGTTGAAGTCTTCAAGAGAAGACTAGATGCCTGGCTCAGGACGGTACCAGATGAACCGGTGGTTATGTGCGGTGGAGAGTGCAGGAGAACAACTCGCTCCTCCACGAAGCCAGGCCTAGAGGCGGGGCCACCAGCTTGACCTACTTTCGTGTGAAGAGAGACCGACGCACAAAACGGGCAACGAGGTTAACGAGGTATATATATATATATATATATATATATATATATATATATATATAAAATACAAACCCACAGAGAAAAAAACAAAAAATTATTCCAAGGTCTTTCGTGTATTCAGCAATACAGTTCGTCAGGGAATGAAGGGAGAAGGCGAGATGACTAAAATATATACTGTACAGTACATATGTACAACGGAACAGAGAAATAAAAGAGATTAGCACATGGTTAACGAGCGTTGGTTGAAGGCAAAAAATATTTTAACAAGATATTGTCAATTTTATACATTCACACTATTATTAAATTATATTATATCTCTAATACACTATTGAGCTAAAATGTGTGTGTGTGTGTGTGTGTGTGTGTGTGTGTCCGCTTTCTTCGGAACCGTGCACAGCCTAAACGGCACATCAGAAAATTCTGCAACCACCACCAACTGATAGCCCATGAGCTGATGATGTGCTCTGTCAAGTTTCCCGGTCCTAGTCACCGGTTACTGGGTCCGAAGGACCCAGCACCGCGCTAAAACTACAGAAAAGAACGCAGCCGTGAAAATCTTGAGCTTCACATTTATACTGTGATATATATAGTAAGTGGGGTGGGGGTAATGGGGAGAGGGTGGGTGTAATTGAGGGAGTGGGGGTGGGGATAATGGGGAAAAGGGTGGGGGTAATGGCTTTTTACTTTTGTGTGTGGGGGTAATGGGGGGGGGGTAGGAGGGTAATGGAGTAGAAGGGTGGGGGTAATGACGTTTTTTTTTATTTTGTAGCTTAGCCACTTCTTCCTATGAGGGCCTCGTATAATAAAATAAAAAAATACATGAAAAAGTGAAAAAATAATTTCTTTTTCTCTTTACATTTGTGATTGATTGGATAGCCCGAAAGGACTCACAATTTAATTGGGATATTAAGCTCCATTCTTTCATCGATTTGCAGTTACGATTCATTACAATTTTTGTAATTATATTACCGATATTTTATAAAGTATTGGTGGTTACGATTGTACCATCCAGTGATATGCCATATATATGAGATATATGTGATATGCCATACTTTTGTCGCTTAGCCACTTCTTCCTATGAGGGCTTCATATAATATAATTTTAAATCCACAAGTTCACAACCAATAAAAAAATGAAGCAGTGAAAAAAAAATCCGGAGGGCGATAGCGACCGACAGCGAGCTACCGCTTGTTATACACTATTATTGAAATTACTTTTAAAGTGGATGAATGCATATTCTAGAATATTCCTTTCAATTATATCTGTTTTTAACGAGCCCTTTAGAACTATCCCACTTGATACTATACAATATATATATATATATATATATATATATATATATATATACCGTGTGTGTATATATATATATATATATATATATATATACACATTTAACTGCAAACACGCAGTATAATTAACGTAAAGAACGACGCTTGTATAGGAGATATTCCGCGCAAGACGAGAGAGAGAACGAAACATGAAAAAATGAGGTAACCACCCTGGAATCGAACCCGGGATCTTCCGATTGCCGGTCAGATGCGATAACCATTACACCATGGGCCTCACTCTTCCCGGGTTCGATTCCCGGGTGGTTACCTCATTTTTTTCATTTGTTTCGTTCTCTCTCTCTCGTCTTGCGCGGAATATCTCCTATAAAAGCGTCGTTCTTTACGTTAATTATACTGCGTGTTTGCAGTTAAATGTATATAATGTTACGGCATGCGGGAGGTGCCCCCTTGGGGCATCGGTTTCTGCGAGTATGTAGAAGAATTACGGCATTTGGAAGAGTGAGGCCCATGGTGTAATGGTTATCGCATCTGACCGGCAATCGGAAGATCCCGGGTTCGATTCCCGGGTGGTTACCTCATTTTTTCATGTTTCGTTCTCTCTCTCTCGTCTTGCGCGGAATATCTCCTATACAAGCGTCGTTCTTTACGTTATATGTATATATATATTAGTGATGTAGCGGATGTCATTTTTTTCACATCCGCGGATGCGGATGAGGATGTTTGATTTCAACGTCCGCGGATGCGGATGCGGATGTCTACATTTTCGTTATTTTTTAGGATATATTCGAGATTTGTTGTGTTTAACGTATATAATAAGTTATTATATAGAGAGAGCTGTAGCTATAATGTAGTATAATTGATTAATTGTACAATAATTGCTGTACTTTTCTCTGAACATATAAAATAATATCAAGCATCTAACTAATATAGAAATCAATTAGTGAATTCGTCTGCAAATAAATTCGTTATATTTTGTTGAGTTTCAGCCACAATTAGAAACCATAATTGTGTTACCAGGATGCGGGACGTGAACCCAACTCAAATGCACCCCACCGACCTCTTTCCCCAACCTCCACCCTTATAGAAAGAGATCTTTAATTAGCTTGATAACTATTTATATTAAGTTTAAAGTTTTATTAGGCATATTTATAAATGAGTAATTAAAATAAAGTAAACTAAGATGTTCATCGTTTAATGTTCAAACTTAATTATAGGAAGGTTATGCTTAAGGAACATTAATTTTTCTGCCTTTTCTGCTGCCAGTCTGTTTCTCTTTTCATCATATATTAATCCAGCACTGCTAAATAATCTCTCGCTTGATACGTTTGTTGGAGGACAGGCTAAATGTTTCCTCGCAAGTTTACTCAAGTATGGATAGATATTCTGCGTATTTTTCCACCAACTAATAGGATTGTCACATGCAGCCAGGCGTTTTTCTTGGTGATAGCTCTCGATCATTTTTACTACATCTTTTGACATCGCGTAGGTCTCGTCATTGCTGCTTGACTCAAGAAACTGAGAGACAGATTCTGTGATAGATTTGCTTGTTGAAGGTGTTGGTTCTGTCACTGAAACTTTTATTCTTTTGGTGGGTGGCGAAGCGACAGATTCAAGAGATTGAAGCTCTTCAACTGCTTTGCCAAGTGATGATTTAACTCGTTCTAATGTACTAGGTGAAAATAACTTAGCTTTGTAACGTGGATCTAAGTAGGTTGCAAGAGAGTAACTTCATACAAGAACAGCCTCTCGTCTTGTCGCTTGCATCACTTTTGCGCACAATGAACTAGTTCTATTAATATAGTAGAATTTGATAATTTCCGCTTATTAATGACATTTTATCTCAACGGTCCACATCCGCACGACATCCGCAGTCCAAAGTGCGGATGCGGGTGCGGATGCGAGAAAATGTGCGGATGTTCCGCGGATGCGGATGCGGATGTGACCTACATCACTAATATATAATATATATATATATATATATATATATATATATATATATATATATATATATATACACACACTGTGTGTGTGTGTGTGTATATATATATACTGTCGACAGAATCATTCTTGGGGAACCGAAGTTTTATAAGAAATAAAAAGACCAGGACGATGGCTCGGAACATTTAATGCAAACGTTTCGATCCAAGTGAGGGTCGTCACCATCAATGCAACACTTTACAAATCGATTTGGTCTTTTTATTTCTTATATATATATATATAAGGAGATTTATCCGCGCAAGATGAGAGCGAAAGAACGAAACAATTGAAAAAATGAGGTACCCACCCGGGAATCGAACCCGGGATCTTCCGATTGCCGGTCAGACATGATTAATTATACTGCGTGTTTGCAGTTATAATGTATAAATGTTACGGCATGCGGGAGGTGCCCCTTTGGGGCATTGGTTTCTGCGCGTATGTAGAGGAATTACGAGCATTTGTTTGGGTGAGGCCTATAGTGTAGTGGTTATCATGTCTGACCGGCAATCGGAAGATCCCGGGTTCGATTCCCGGGTGGGTACCTCATTTTTCAATTGTTTCGTTCTTTCGCTCTCATCTTGCGCGGATAAGTCTCCTATACAAAGCGTCGTTCTTTACGTTAATTATACTGCGTGTTTGCAGTTATAATGTGTATATATATATATATATATATATATATATATATATACAAGGTGTTTCAGATCGACCCTAGAAATATGGAAATTGGCGGAATTTGTAGCAAGTAGGTAGTAATTCAGGGTTTCAAATACAAAATAAAAACCACAAATTCCGAACAATTTCCATATTTCTAGGGTCGACTTGAAACACCCTATGTATACAGTATATATATATATATATATATATACAGGGTGGGCGGAAAGTAGCTCCCTATTTTGGATTGGTAAAAAAATACGTATATTATCCATTTATTTCAGAAGAAATAATATGAAAAGGTAGGCATACATGGTAGGTTTTCTCTAAAATTCAATGTGGGCTCCATCTCTTTCCACCAGCTTCTGGAGCCGCCCAGGAATGGCGTCCACTGACTTTAGCAGGAACTCCGGCGGGATGAAGGACATGACTTCCCGAATTCGGTCGTCCAGTTCTTCCAATGTCCTCGGTTTGGTGCGGTAGACTTCTTCCTTTACCCACCCCCAAAGAAAGAAGTCGCACGGTTACCGCTGAAAAACGGCAGAATCGGTTCAGTGTAACGGTGTGGTGTGGTATGACCTCAGATCAGGTTGTGGGCCCGTTCCTTCTGCGCAACACCATGAATGCTGAGCGGTACCTTGCTATGTTGCGAAACGAGGTCTGGCCGGTTGTCAGCATATGGGAGAACATCGACGATCTGATATTTATGCAAGATGGCGCCCCTCCGCACTTCGCTCTTGTTGTCCGTGAGTGGCTGGATGCCCACTTCCCTGGGCGTTGGATGGGTCGTCGTGGTCCACATCAATGGCCAGCCAGGAGCCCCGACTTGACACCGTGCGACTTCTTTCTTTGGGGGTGGGTAAAGGAAGAAGTCTACCGCACCAAACCGAGGACATTGGAAGAACTGGAGGACCGAATTCGGGAAGTCATGTCCTCCATCCCGCCGGAGTTCCTGCTAAAGTCAGTGGACGCCATTCCTGGGCGGCTCCAGAAGCTGGTGGAAAGAGTTGGAGCCCACATTGAATTTCAGAGAAAACCTACCATGTATGCCTACCTTTTCATATTATTTCTTCTGAAATAAATGGATAATATACATATTTTTTTACCAATCCAAAATAGGGAGCTACTTTCCGCCCACCCTGTATATATATATAATATATATATATAATATATATACTGAGTGGATGTAATGTTGTGCCTGCTATTTTACCGCTGTTTATTGATTCTTATTTTGAAATGGAGGCTATTCATCATCTATTCATTTACTCATGTAAATGATGTAAATGAATGATGATGATGGATGAAGTGGCAAGGTTCGAAGCAATCTTTCTGCGATGTTTGCAAAATAAATATTGATGTTCAAAGCAATATATATATATATATATATATATATATATATTATATATATATATATATATATATATCGGAATGGACTCAGAATGGTCCCCTGAGTTTTTATGATACACACAGACCGTGCATGGAACAAGGAACTCTTCTGGGATAATTAAATCCACTATAGTCCGAATAAGTAATGGTAAATGACAAATACCATAGTTTTTCTTTTTCATGATGCTAGCCCGACGTGGGCAACGGGTCACTCGCAAAGAGGTCCCATAAATATAGCTTCCCTCACTAGCTATCTGCAAAGCAGACAGGATCCAGCTTTGGGACATGGATCTAGGGTTTAAAGCAGCCTAGCCCTGCTACATTTAGAACCTCAATATAAGCAAAAACTCAGGGGACCATTCTGAGTTCATTCCCATCTTGAAACGGACATGTTATGTGCCTTGAAAAGTGGACGCTCAATTCTGCCAGCTGAGGTTTAAGTTTTGGTTTTGGCTGAAAATATAATAGTTACCCCTTTTCTTTGATGTATTCAATCTGACGTGAAGGCAGCGAGTCTTTTGCTTATATTGAGGTTCTAAATATAGCAGGGCTAGGCTGCTTTAAACCCTAGATCCATGTCCCAAAGCTGGATCCTGTCTGCTTTGCAGATAGCTGGTGAGGGAAGCTATATTTATGGGACCTCTTTGCGAGTGACCCGTTGCCCACGTTCGGCTAGCATCATGAAAAAGAAAAACTATGGTATTTGTCATTTACCATTACTTATTCGAACTATAGTGGATTTAATTATCCCAGAAGAGTTCCTTGTTCCATGCACTGTCTGTGTGTATCATATATATATATATATATATATATATATATATATATATATATATATTGCACACAGATCGTGCATGGAACAGGGAAGGAACTCTTCTGGGAAAATTAAATCCACTATAGTCTGAATAAGTAATGGCAAATGAGACACTATAGTTTTTTCTTTTTTATGATGTTAGCCCCACTATAGTCTGAATCCACTATAGTCTGAATAAGTAATGGCAAATGACAGACACTATAGCTTTTCTTTTTCAAAAAAAAAGATAGAAAAATGGTTGCGAGGTAGGAAACAGAGGGTGGTCGTTGATGGAGCGGAGTCGTGTTGGCCTAATGTAGCGAGTGGCGTTCCTCAGGGTTCTGTATTGGGCCCCTTGCTTTTTCTTATATATATTAACGATTTAGATGTCGGTCTAGTCAGTACAGTTTCAAAGTTTGCGGATGACACGAAGCTGAGTGGTAGGGCGATTAATGACGAAGATAGAGGTAAAATCCAGAATGATCTGAATAAAATCGTTGATTGGTCAGTCACATGGCAAATGAGATTTAACGTCGATAAGTTCAAATTTTACATATAGGTTCGCGTAACGGTAATTTTGCGTATAGTATGTCAGGGAAAGAGTTGATAAGCGTAGAGCA
Organism: Bathynomus jamesi; assembly: GCA_023014485.1. Lineage (NCBI taxonomy): Eukaryota > Metazoa > Arthropoda > Malacostraca > Isopoda > Cirolanidae > Bathynomus > Bathynomus jamesi. Next base: position 77,050 of record JAJOZX010003059.1, on the reverse strand, counting down.
GGAAAAAGATTTAGGAGTTATAGTCATGGTGATTTAAAAGTAGCGAAACAAAGTACAGCAGCGGTCAATAAAGCGAACAAAGTGTTAGGTTTCATAGCTCGGAATTTTGAGTACAAATCGCGCGATATTATAGTTCCTCTTTATAAATCATTAGTTAGACCCCATTTGGAGTACGCGATCCAATTTTGGAATCCGCATATGCGCAAAGATATAAACAAAATCGAAAGAGTTCAAAGACGAGCAACTAAGATGATTCCGTCGCTTAGGTCAAAGTCGTACGAGGATAGGCTTAAAGAGTTAAAATTGACTACACTCGAGACTAGGAGGCTAAGGGGTGATCTAATCCAGGTTTTCAAAATTATGAATGGGTTCGATAACGTAGATAGAGATAGCTTTTTCGGAGTATCTCAATATAATAGGACTAGAAATAACGGGTGTAAGTTGACGAGTAGAAGGTTCGAGACAGCAGTTGCCAAAAACTTTTTTACGCATAGAATAGTAAATAGGTGGAATAGTTTGCCGGTAGAAGTAATTACTAGCACGTCTATGAACATGTTTAAAAATCGATTAGACACATATGTTGATAGATTGGGTATAGTTTAAGGCAGTAAAATTAAGGGTTGGATAAGATAGATTTTGATTCTCTTTTCATTAAAGATCACAATAACCAGACAAGAGGTCATAGTATGAAATTATTTAAGCCAAGATGTAGAACAAATTTAAGAAAACATAGTTTTACAAACAGAGTAATTAAGTTTTGGAACAGTCTGACAGAAGAAGTGGTGACTTCAGATACAATTGATTCTTTCAAAAGAAGGTTGGGTAGTTTGAGTTCTACAAGGGACATCTGGTGATAGTGTTTAAGCCCATTTTTATTGCATGAATGGTACTAGTTTATTTCATATATATTATGTACATTTAGGTGATAGATCCCACAGCTCAACACAAGTTGTGGGATATAGGGAGGCAGCATCTTGGGTTAGGGGATACTCTCTGTCCTTACACACCCCATTTAAAGAGATTCATCTGCCGAGCGGTGCCCCCCATAGTACTGTGAGGTATTGAAAAACTCATGATCTTCGCTTTCCCGACAAACCCCTTTAAATGGGAGACCCAAAATAGGTGCACACACACACACACACATTTCTACATTACTGTACAGTCTTTACAGCCACACCTACACTTTTCCTCCTAAGTATATATATTGTAATGTACAGGGTGAGGCAGAAGTAACCGGGCAGCTTTTTGATGTTTCAGCTTTGGAAGTTTCTAGCGATAATTGCATCGATTACGTAACACCCGATAGCCTAGGCTAAACGGGTAGCCTAGCTAGGCTAACCGTTTAATTCAGTTTGTCGCAGCTGGTGGTTGTGAACACATCTTATTTCGGTCAATTTTGAAAGCCCCAATTATGGCAAAGGCGAGCAACCAACGCTTTACAATGGAAGAACGTGTCTTCATTGTAAAAAACATTTACCGAACGGACAACAAGAGCGAGACATGCCGCCGATTTAAAGAAAGATTTGATCGTTCAATAAAAAGAGACACGGTAGCCAGCCTCATTCAACGCTTTGAATCAACAGGTTCATGTGAAGATCTTCCAAGACCAGGACGACCAAGGTCTGTCTGTACAGACGAAAACAAGCAGATTGTTGAAGTTGCTTTCGCTCGTAGTCCACGGAAGTCCACCAGAGGAGCTGAGCAAGAACTTGGCATCTCACAAAGATCAATTATAAGACTGCTACACGATGCCCACTTGAGGCCATATCGTCCACACTTGCTCCATGCACTGAACGAAGATGATCATGACCGTCGCGTGGAGTTTTGTGAGATCTTTCGACAACTCTGTGCAATGGACGCCACCTTTCCTGAAAAGATCATCTGGAGTGATGAAGCATCTTTTAAATTAAATGGCCACGTCAACCGACATAATTCTGTCTACTGGGCAAGTGAAAATCCTCACCTAATCCTCGAGAAGGAAGTCAACACCATCGGTGTCACGGTTTGGATTGGGATCTGTGCTTCTGGTCTGGTCGGTCCGTTCTTTTTTGAAAAAACTGTGACAGGCGCCAACTACGTGGCGATGCTCAACAATAATTTCCTTCCAAAAGTGGCAACCTGGCCACACATTCGTGAGATGTGGTTCCAACAAGACGGAGAGCACCACCCCATTACAGCCACGCTGCGCGCGATTGGCTCGATGAGCACTTCCCTCAGAGATGGGTTGGACGCCGTGGTCCCATAGATTATCCTCCTCGACCTCCTGACCTTACACCTCCAGACTTTTTTCTCTGGGGTGTGCTGAAGAATTCAGTCTATGCTGAAAAACCAAGGACCATTCAGCAGCTCACTACGAGAATTGTGAATTCTTGCGCAGAAATCAACGAAGATTTGTGTCGAAGTGTGTGCTATTCTGTGGTAGACAGATTTTCTAAATGCAGTGAAGAACGTGGTCAGCATTTCGAACACTTGCTCTAATCATGCTTCATATTGTTCTAGTATCATGTACATTGTAATTTCTTAATTTGTGACTAAATTTCAATAAACATTTACTTTGGAATAAGTGCTTATTGACTGCCCGGTTACTTCTGCCTCACCCGTATATGGTTGTAAATTGTGACTTGGTCCGCAATTGATATGGACCGTGACTTATTTTTGGTTGGCAAGGTACTGGTATTGATGGATACCGTAATGAAATTGACTGGATTCTTTGGCTCTGATATATTTGCATGTCGGTTATAAATAGATATAGAGTGTAACATATTTGTGGATAGTAGTCTATTATGACTTGATCCTCTGGATCCAGAGATTCTATCTTTAGTTTTAAATTCATAATTAATTAGTTTTAAATTGATAATTATTTAGTTTTGTAAAAATTGGTCGTTGCCAATGTACAGCCAGTTTTTGCATAGTGGAGCCACCTCGATGGGCCGAAGTGGCCCCTAGTGTGCCCACTATAAAAATTTATTATGTTCTTATGTTCTTGTGGTTCGGAACCCACGTAAAATTGTAGGTCCCCTCCGCCACCACGGAGGACATGCACAATACACAATTACGAACACAGTTAGGTAGACCAGCCATGAGTGGATCCTAGGGTCTTTGTTCGTCTGAAACATTATAACGACATTATAACATTATTATGATGTTAGCCCCATGTGTGTAACATAAAAAATCTCAGGGGGACCATTTTGACTTCTATCATTCTGAGTTATATATATATATATATATACTTTGTCGACGAGGAAGGGGGGTAGGAATGGGGAAATGAGGTTATTCCCAAACCTGATCGGCTTTACCGTAAGCTAAATAGAATAGGAACTTAAAGAAAATTAATGTTGAGGACAGGAATTGAGCTCGTTTTTCAGAAGCAAGTCCGTAATTCTCTTGGTGTGCGAATGCTTTTAAGTACAGAGGAGCAGCAAAAACAGCCTTCAGAGACGCGATTGAGTTCCCATAAGATCAAAGTTAGACTAAGGGTAAAAATCACCTTTTTGCGCGCATTTCAAGGTACAGGAAATGTTTTTCTCTTATATCATCTCACACGTTGCCGCGGAACATATATACACACACACACACACTCGTTATATACAGAGGAGTGACAAAAATAAATAAATGGCAAAGTTCATCAATGGAGTGCCAGAACGTGTGTGTCAGCTTTACATAATACAAAGGGAAAGCAGCACGATTCTAAATATATTGATTCAATAAATCTATTATTATTTATTGACGTCTCTCTCTCTCTCTCTCTCTCTCTCTCTCTCTCTCTATATATATATATATATATATATATATATATATATATATACAGGGTGTCCCATAAGTCCGATCTCATAGGAAAATTTATTTTAAATTAAATTTACAAAATTAACACATTAGAATTAAAACAAATGTTCAAATTGATGGCTTGCTTTGGGACCCGCCTCCGCATTTTCCTCACGAGTGTAACTCACTTCGATATTAGCCATTGCTTTGTTATTCTACCTGCAACAAAAAAAAAATGGTCCCAAAACAAGACATCAATTTGAACATTTGGTTTAGTTTTAATGTATTACTTTTGTAAATTTAATTTAAAATAAATTTTCCTCTGAGACCGGACTTACGGGACACCCTGTGTGTGTGTGTGTGTATGTGTGTGTGTGTGTGTGTGTGTGTGTGTGTGCACGAATCTTCTTTGTTAATCTTTAAAGATTAAAGTCGTGAAAATATTTTAATAATAATAATAATAATAATAATAATAATAATAATAATAATAATCAATATTTAATTCTATTAATTCTATATATATATATATATATATATATATATATATATATATATAAACTTTTTCCTGTTATACTTTTAATTAAATTTACCTGAAGAAGAATTTCCTCCCAAAATTCTGAATATTATTTCGAATTACTCCGAACTTCTCTTGCGTCCAAAAATGTAAAATTAAATAAGTTTTCTGCTTAAAATTCGAAGCAGCATCAGTTGCCTCTCGCCAAAATTAAACTCTTAGATAATATTACATAATAATAATGATAATGATAATAATATTAATGATAATAATAACAATAGTAATAATATTTATGAAGTTGTTGAATTGGACATAACGCTATCGGGGAAGTTTTCTCTGAAATTACTCATAAGCTTACTTTTGGGGTATTGGACGGACGTGTTATTCTTACATTATATTCGTTTTTCAGATAAATTAAGTGTTTGGAGAGAGAGAGAGAGAGAGAGAGAGAGAGAGAGAGAGAGAGAGAGAGAGAGAGAATAAGGTAGGATATATAGTTAAAATAGCACAAGCAAAGGTAAAGTTAGCATCGTTGCGTTAGGTGATAATCGGTTAAGTTTAATATGTTAATAAAAGGCGTGTAGCAGTTATTAACCTATACGTAATTCTATATGTTTTTGCAGTATATATATATATATATATATTATATATATATATATTATATATATATATTTGAAATAAAACATTGAAAAAAAACCACGATGGTTTTATAAGAATGTCGTAAAATATTTCAATATATTACTTACAAATATAAAAATATTACAATAAAACTTATGACCCTCCTCCATGCATTGTCTCGCTCAACTTCGTCTGTCAGGAGGGAATGTCGACAGTAGGTTTTTACAAAAAAAAAGGAAAAATTTTGATCGTATAAGAAAATAATGTAATTGGATAAGAAAGTTATGATGAACGAGCGGTTTACTTAATGTTAAACCAATTACATTTAAGCCTATATTGCTTACATTTATTTCGTACATTTAGGTATAAGCAGTCTTCTCCCTCGCATTGTTTAACTTCCAAACGAAGTTTGGTTGAGACTCGTTTAGAAATCAGCCAGGTTGAAATCAATATTAAGTTCGTTTATTAAATTGATTTCTATGAAGTCTAAACGACTGATGAAGCCTTTAATGTAATGATGACGAGAAACCAAGATTATTGGCATTACTAGCTTTAGGGCATTACTAGCTCTATTTTCTCGAGCGATTCTCCGACTGGAAAGAAAATTACTCTTAATTTGTTTACTGCGAAGTGGGGACCTTTAGCAGACGAAATTTTATGCGAATTTTTAATTTAACTTATAAACTGGATTTTTTATATAATAGAATAGTCAAAGGGAATAGTCAGGCAACTGTACCGAACTATGGTACTATATACAGTACCTAAAAGCACGTAGGGCTTCCGTTGGTTTGTATATCATGGCGCGATTCATGCTCACTCCTCAGAATTACTATATGAACCGATTTTACAACTCTCAGAACGCAGTTCTTACGCTGCGTGAGTTTTATTTCTTTACTTTGGCACAACCTACATCATGATAAATATGAGTGACATCATCCTCTGCAGACTTTCTAAAGCCTCTTATTCCACTAATTTCGCATTCCTGTTTACCAGTCATATGGCACCTCCCGATCACCTCTCAAATACAGTTAATTCGCCCTATTTGGCATTCCGATTTTACTACTACACATTAACATTTAAAGGACAACCTACTCTGTTAACCTTATTATGAAGGCAGATTATATATATATATATATATATATATATATATATATATATATATATATATATATATATATACTCACTTTCAATAATGATTCATTTTGAATACAAACAATATTGGCCCACAAGGCGAGAATGATGGAGGAGTCTTTATCTTGTTTTTAATTAATTCTTTTACATCTCCGTGTTTCATTCAGTTTAAGTTGTTTATAATATTACACGCCGATGTAAGCTATAATTCATATAAACGAGCACAGATGTTTCTTTCCTCCTCTCCCCTCTCCACCCCTTCTCCATTCCCCCGCTAACAAACCTTTGGACAAACCAACCAAATCTCCAAATCAGAGACCGCTGTCATTCATTAAAGCCCCCTCCATCCATACACCCCATTAGTTTTAAAATTGTACGAACGCGACCACGATACACGAATACATAAGAATTTGGCAACTTTAATATCAATTTTTAGGGACTTTCTGTTATGAAGAAAATTTAATTGTAACTTATATGTTCCTTCCGAGTACTTTAATATCAAATTAGTTTCTTGTTTTTAATTATTATATTTTTAAATTTTTGTTGTTTTCCATTCAATGTAAGTATAGTTATTTTTAGTCCTCTGGTGATGAGGCCACTTCTTGTTGAATCAGTGAAGTAAAGAAGCGGCGTTAAGTCTGTTTAAGCGTTCGATGGGTGACCATCCTCTCTCTGTATTCAGATGATGTAGCGACCCATGGTTCGGATCCCACATAAAACTGTAGTAGGTCCCCTCCGTCACATAATCTTTGTCGTTACGAAGGAGGTTGACTAATCCCAAACATTATGATAACGATGGCAAAAAGACAGTTTTTAAGGACATGCGAATATATATATATATATTTTTTTTTTTTAATTGGGGTTGTTTAACCTCCTTCGCAATATCTAAGGTCATATGACTGAGGGGACCTACAGCTTTACGTGGGATACGAACCATGGGTCGCTACATAATCTGGGCGCAGAGGACGGTCTCCTATCCAACTACTACCCAGACCCAATGTCGCTTAACTTCGCTGATCTCCAGGAAGCGGTGTTACGACATTGCCACGACGTATCCCATATATATATATGTGTGTGTGTGTGTGAAAGTCTCCTTATTACGTTTTTATATTCCTATTTAATTACAACGGCTTAGAAATGAATCTCTTTGAAAAAAATCTATACCCCATAAGTTCAAGGAAATTTCCTTCCCAAAATTTCATTATTTTAATTAAATAATTTAATCCTGTGGGGGGGGAGAGGGGGGTCTTACATTTATTTCAAGTAAAAGCATTACTTTCAAGTGTAATAATTTCCCTTTTTAAAAATATTTCGCTATTATAAAATTCCTTTATTTTAATTGCATAAATTTCTCATGAAAAGTACGTATGAAGCGAAATACAAAAATTCCACTTAATTAATCCATTAGTGTTCATTGGTAGAATTTCCTACCGACAAAATTTTTTGTCATTATTGCATCACTTTTTCTTGTGTTCCACGTGATCTTCGGTATGAGTCATTGATATGACGCAATCTTTTTAGAATTTTTTTAGACTGCGTCATATCAATGGCTCATACCGAAGATCGCGTGAATACGAGAAAAAGCGATGCAATAATGACAAACAATTTTGTCGGTAGGAAATTCTACCAGTGGGCACTAATGATTAACATTTTCTTACACTAAAACCCTCCTTAAGAATGGATAATAAATCGTTTGGCGTCAGCCAGAATGAAGTTAGTAAATTGGACGCCGTCATGTATTGAAACGGTTCATAGAAAAGTATTAAATCAAGACTTTACATTCGACAAATTTAAAATAAAAGGTGAAAATTATTCGTTTTTCTGCCTTTCTTCTTATTTAATCATTTAGAAATTGGGTTGACGTAATTTGTGCCCTTCAGCTTTTTCGAGAACTTCATTTTCTTTTTTTAATTAATTTCAAATATGTGAATGTTCTTTGTTGATTAAATGGTTAAAAACTTTTGTTTAGGTGAAAATAACGCGCATATATACTGTATATATATATATATATATATATATATATATATAGAGAGAGAGAGAGAGAGAGAGAGAGAGAGAGAGAGAGGGTGGCCGAAAAGTCTGTTGCAAGTGTTTAGAATGCGTCGGAGCAACAGACTTTTGGGCCACCCTGTATATATATTCCCTGTTATATATATATATATATATATATATATATATATATATATATATATATATATATATAACAGGGAATATATATACAGGAAATCTGTGTAACTAGTGACTTCATGAAATCCCTAAAATGTTCAGGATTTCGTGTAAAGTTAAGTTGTGATTTTTTCGTTAAACCTACAGGAAAATTATTGAATGCCCAGTTAGGTCAACTGTACGACCTTGACGATTGGTTAAGTTAAGTCGTGATGTTTTCGTTAAAACTAACGAAAATATCACAACTTAACCTTACATGAAATCCCTGAACATTTTAGGGATTTCATGAAATCCCTAGTTACACAGATTCCCTGTAACATATATAGCAATATAAATATATCCTATGCCTAGCTTACAACAGGCCTACCATATGATTTTCAGCTTCCTCAACCATAGACCTGAAAATAAATTTTTAGGCTGTGGCACAGACTCCAGACATACGTAGAAATCCACAACATTCTGATGACCTACCACTGGTTTTCAAAAGATGGATCAGAACTAGGGATGCACCGGACACCGGATCGTGATCTGGTGTCCCGGATAATTAATTAAGATTTTAATCACATTTTGTTGATAAAAAACTTCATATTTCAAGTTTTTGTGTGTACTTTATTTTTTATTATGGCTAATGCCAGACGGAAAATATGAAATTATTGAAAACAATGAAAAATATAACTATATATTTTCACATAGAGTTATAGTTATCACACATTTATCATTTACAGTTAATAGTTATATATTAAGAAGAAAATGTTTTTGTCATATATATATATATATAAAGAAAGTTCATGTCTTATTTTCGGTTTATGGATTTTTTTATTGAATAAACAAAATTTCTAATCTGCATTTTTTAGGAGAATAATCATTTTGTAGAATTAGTAGGAACCATAAATTGCAAATTTCAAAATTTTATGCCCTTGAGCAGGGCTTCTCAAACTTTTTCCACTTGCGACCCCTTTGGATCAGACAAATTTTTTCGGGACCCTTCACTCAATGTCATAAAAGCAATAGGTACTAACACTGTATATTTATGAAAAAAATAATATTTTCAAATGTTTCTGCGACCCCCAATAATATTTACGCGACCCTAGTTGAGAAGCGTGGCCCTTAAGAATACATGATCCGGCCAAATATCTGGCAATTATTCGGTATCCGGGCCATTTCTTGGTCCGGCCGGATTATCCAGTATCCGACAAAAATAAAAAGCCAGATATCCGGTATCCGGTTATCCGGCTATATTGTGATCCGGTACATCGCTAATCAGAACTCAGAGTGAATTTCTGTTCACAGTTTAATTAAACCTGTAAATGACCACTCACCGGATCACAATGAGCAAAAGTTGGAAGTTTAGTCAAAATACATTGAAGTGATAAAACGTAAAGGGGAAATGTCTTAAATTAATTTTAAACTTTTATTTTACGGTAGTTCCAGTTATTTTATAATTTTTAGTTGTGATTTATTTATGATTTTTATAATTTTTAGTTATGATTTATGTATGATTTTATAATTTTTAGTTATGATTTATGTATGATTTATAATTTTTAGTTATGATTTATTTATGATTTTATAATTTTTAGTTATGACTTATTTATGATTTTTATATTTTTAGTTATGATTTATTTATGATTTTATAATTTTTAGTTGATTTTATTTGATTTTATAATTTTTAGTTATGATTTATTTGATTTTATAATTTTAGTTATGATTTATTTATGATTTTATAATTTTTAGTTATGATTTATTTATGATTTTATAATTTTTAGTTATGATTTATTTATGATTTTGATAAACACTAGAAAATGATATATCTAATTGATCGTTTTCGAAATCTCTTAAAAGAAAGTAGGAGAAGACGCTCAGACATATCGTCTCAACATAGGTTTTCCGACAAGATATCAATGAGACGAAGAGACTGGATACTTTTCTAATATCTAACTGGTATCTTTCTTTTTTGACCAGTTCCCTAGTACTGAATATATAGTTTGAGAAAAATTGTTCGCCTAGAAACATAAGATTTCTAAATATCATAAAAAAATTAGCAATTAGTAGATGATATTCTATCATATATATATATATATATATATATATATATATATATATACAGGGCGTCCCAAAAAAATGTATACACACTTTAACAGCTGATAGCTCAATTGATGTTTCTTTCTTTCCAAGTTAAACCCATTAGAATTAATAATGGCAGTCAGACTGAGCTTTGAACAAAGGAAATTCATTCTAAAATGCTACTAGAAGTGTGAAAACGCAGTTGAAGTGCAAAGACAGTTTAGGAGGGAGTTTCAAACAGATCCACCAACGCGACTTACCTCACTCGAATTAGAGATAAGTTTGAAGCCGATGGAACTGTTCAGAATGTCCCAAGAAGCGTTCCGGAAGCCACGGACATCGACAAGCCCCCAAAGCAAGAAAGAGACTGGAAACGTATCACCAAAGTCCAAGAAAATCTGTGCGGCAAGCGAGTCGTGAGGTATGAATTTCAGAATCGTCTGTCCAACGCTTTTGAAGCGCTGTCCAATGGAAAAGTTACATTCCAAGATTAGTCCATGCTATTATGAAGATGATCCTGGACAGAAGAGTGGAGTATTGCGAGTGGTACTTGGCACGATGTGGATGTGGATTGGACGAAGGGGTTTCGTAGAATACCCTCCGCGTTCACCAAACCTCACACCACTAGACTTTTTTTTATGGGTATCTTAAAAGACAAAGTCTACGCTATAAAACCTGCAACAGTCGCTGAATTGAGAGCAGCCATTGAACGAGAATGCACACAAATACCAACGAAATGTTTCGTGATGTTTGCGATTCCATTGCTTCGCGTTATCAGCAGTGCCTGGAACCAACGGACGTCAGTTTGAAAACAGGCGTTGACAAAAACAATTAAATAATGTCTGTAGATTCTATTACATTTTGAAAATGAAATGTATTTTTAATAAACACTGCCTTTATAAGTATTTAAGTGTGTATACATTTTTTTGGGACGCCCTGTATATATATATATATTTTAGTAGAAATCCAATGACAAGGAAAAATGTAAATGCCATGAAAAGTCTTCTTTATTGCGCAACGTTTCGAGCATACGCTCATCTTCAGGCTGTTTAATAACAATGTGAAATTAAAATCAATATTGATGAAAAACAAACAGAAATTTCTATACCTATTCGTAAAGACAAATTTTAAAAACTGAGAAAAGGGGTTAAGTTCTAAGTATAACAGATTTACATTCAAAATAAGAAGTTATTTTTAAATACATGTAGTAATGTGAAATTAATACCTGGAAAAATTACCAATAGTACACTGGAACAATGGACTATCTACCTATACAGCAGTATCCGAGGCCGACTAATTTGAGCAGAGGAGACGGGAATGAAAGATGGCGAGGGAATAGGGGAAGGAGGATTATAAGGAATTGGGGAAGGAGGAGGGATCATAGCAGATTGAGAGGGACGGACGATGAGTCACACATTCAGACTAGGGACAATGCTTTAATGAAAGGGATTCTAAATTCTTAGTGAGTTGGGACAAGTATTACAACCAAGAATTTTAAAATTGTCTAAAGTGACATCATTTGCATTTGATGCTATGTTCACGTATGCTGGAGGCTTCCTTAGTTTTTAAAATTTTACCTGTTCGGCCACTTATTCCCATATGCGAATAAAATCTAGCCCTGAGAGAGCGAACAGTGCTGCCGATGTAATTCCCAAGCACTGTTCGCTCTCTCAGGGCTAGATTTTATTCGCATATGGGAATAAGTGGCCGAACAGGTAAAATTTTAAAAACTAAGGAAGCCTCCAGCATACGTGAACATAGCATCAAATGCAAAATTGATGTCACTTTAGACAATTTTAAAATTCTTGGTTGTAATACTTGTCCAACTCACTAAGAATTTTAGAATCCCTTTCATTAAAGCATTGTCCCCTAGTCTGAATGTTGACTCATCGTCCGTCCCTCTCATCTGCTATGATCCCTCCTCCTTCCCCAATTCCTTATAATCCCTCCTTCCCCTATCTCCCTCGCCATCTTTCATTCCCGTCTCCTCTGCTCAAATTAGTCGGCCTCGGATACTGCTGTATAAGGTAGATAGCTCCATTGTTCCAGTGTACTATTGGTAATTTTTCCAGTGTATTAATTTCACATTTACTACATGTATTTAAAAATAACTTCTTAATTTTGATATGTAAATCTGTATAACTTAGAACTTAACCTCTTTTCTCAGTCTTTTAAAATTTGTCTTTACGAATAGGTTATAGAAATTTCTGTTTGTTTTTCATTCAATATTGATTTTAATTTCACATTGTTATTAAACAGCCTGAAGATGAGCGTATTGCTCGAAACGTTGCGCAATAAAGAAGACTTTTCATGGCATTTACATTTCTCCTTGTCATTGGATTTCTACTAAATATTAAATTGAAGCTCTGTAGAAGCAACCCGCATAATTATATATATATATATATATATTTTTTTTTTTTTTTTTTTTTTTGTGTGTGCTTTTAAAAATACTTGTTTCGAAGTAAATTTCTCTCTGAAAGTGTGGAGTCACATGTGTCTGTCAACCCATTCTATTTAATGAATAGATATTCACAATAGATCTGGGTCAAGTTGTCAAGAGTAATGGTAAAAAAATGGATATTGGCGAATAAGAAGTGGGTAAAAATTGGCTATCCAGTAGATATAAGAAGGCTGTTTGGTCAAAACTCGAGTGATTTCGGCTTTTATCCAAAACCTAATGCTGAATAATATATATGCTCATTAGTGGATATCTCTAATGAAAGTATCTAAAAATCGTCTACTCACACTGATCGGTAGATATCTTTTAACTGGATACCTCGATATATCTGGTTGAGATCATCAACAGGATGTTGATTAAATGAAAAGACTACGATGATAAAGAATGACTGAATATTAGATATTCAACACATGAATAATTAGGAACGTTTTATGAATATCGAAATGAAAGGAAAATACCCACTATTTAATACCATTATTTAGTCGTTATCTATTTAACACTTTTTTAATCCATTTTATACTGAATAGATATCCATTGTATCCATATATAAACACAATCAGTTTTCGTTCAATATCCATTGAATGTGTATTAGGGTGAAAAAAAATGAATTATGGATACATATTTTAGGATATTTGGAAGTCGCCCCAAAAAGCTAATCATTGGATGACATTAAGCATCCAAATATGGCTATGGATGCTATGGATAAAGAAAGAGAGAAGAGAGAGAGAGAGAGAGAGAGAGAGAGAGAAGAGAGAGAGAGATTACGAATATAACCAATAAATATATGATTACCTCACTAATTACCTCAGCGTAAGCAACATTTCTAAAAAAGGGATTTTCCATTGAGAAGAGCCATGATCAGAGACTCAAAAGGAGGACGACAGCGAAGACCTTATATTTACATTTGTCGGACGTCTCTTACCTGCGTATTCCCCGATGTCAAGCAACCGAAGATCGGTTTGCGTCGGGATGCTTCCAGGGCGTGCAACTCCTTCATTGATGCAATATTGCTCTCGAATGTCTTCGTGAGAATACACCGGGTACCCCGCTTATTCCTCGCCACGTTCTTAGTTCCACCCAATCCTCCGGGACCTTGGTCCAGTCGTCGTCGGGCAGCCATCGTAGGCGTCGTTTTCGTCGATGACGGCGCCTCGTATTCGTCGTCGTCCTCGTCGGAATCATACGTAATCACTTCTGCAGCCAGGTCTACCTGCGGCGAAGGGAAAGGAAACGAGGTATTTAAGGAAAACATTCTCAAGAATAAGAAATGGCGAATGGCGTCAGTCTTTGTTTATTTTAGTTTATTGCATTTAATGCTTATTTTTAAGCTTTTCACACACGCGCACACAAACACACAAACACACACCACACACACACACACACACACACACACACATATATATATTATATATTTTTTTAAACAGAACCAATAACTCTACACATTAATATATATATATATATATATATATATATATGATGAATAAAACCACGAAGGAAAGGAAACACAAAATGGTGCTCAAGCGCTTTCGTCTAATGACATCCTCAGTGTTCCTGAGGATGTCATTAGACGAAAGCGCTTGAGCACCATTTTGTGTTTCCTTTCCTTCGTGGTTTTATTCATCATAAATATTTTTCACGTGTTAACTTCGTGAAATAATTTTCATATATATATATATATATATATATATATATATATATATATATATATATATATATATATATATATATATATATATATATATATATATATATATATATACAGTATATTGCTTACCTAAAGTAAGTAATATACTGTGTATATATATATCCATGTATAGAGTTATTGGTTCTGTTTTATAGAGTCATTAATTCTGTACATTATACAATAATAATGTTAAATATATAATTTGCTTATATAAATTTTAACTTATATAATTAACATGAGCATACTTGGAAAACAGTATTTGAAGTATGATACAAACGAATAGTTAAACTGTCCCCAAAATGTAACCTTTCATTTCGTTATTCTAGCTAACGACAGGCGATTTCATTCAGTCTTAGAAAGGCCCGTTTGTCATTAAGGGTTAATGTGACGAAAATGATTATGAAGGAGAATAATGAATGAAGGAGACGAGGAAAAATTGTCGAGAAAAATGGTGAACAAAAATTGTAAATTTTAGCAATGGATGTAAAAATGTCTGAGCTTTTGAAGTGAAGAGGGATGGGCGGAAAAAAATAAAATGATATGGGAAAATGTAAGCTTCAGGATCACAAATTATGGAGGAAAAAATATAGAATACAAGAGAGAGAGAGAGAGAGAGAGAGAGAGAGAGAGAGAGAGAGAGAGAATTGTTGGAAAAAAAAATGGCTGTTATGCAAGGGAGGAGAATAATACAGGTTCAAGTAAGTAAATAAAATGTGCTCTTGAAAAGGTCCCAAGAAATGGTTAAAGGTTAAAGGCAAAAAGAGTTGCATGCCCATGTAATAATTTGGGGTTGTTTAACTTCCTTTGTAACAACTACGATCATATAACACTGGGTAACAAAATTTGAAAAATTTTCTGTTTATTGTGATTTTTCTGTCGTTTCTTAATGATTTCGGGGCGCTGATTCCAAAAATGATATTGGTTTTGCTCTATCATCAACCGTTTCAAAAATATAGGTTATCACATTTTTCATATGGCAAAGTATATAAAGGAGGTTAACATAAATATTTTCAGAAAATAAAAACACTATTGGAAATTAAAGTTTATTGAGCCAAAATTGTTTGACAAACCCAAAATGGTGCAAATGATATAATATATATCATGAGGAGAACCGATAAGAGAATAACAGGCCTCGTTATGCAGTGTGCGTTCCTTAAAAATGCACTGCAGAACGCGACTTCCGCGTATGAACATTCTTATCCTTTCTGATCAGCGACCATACGTAGTATCCCATCATGGAAGCATCCCAATGGCCCTGGTACCTTTTCTCCATCGTTTGATTATCTTGATGGAATCTTTCGCCATGTTCTTCACTCACATCGCCCAGGTTATCACGAAAAAAGTCTAGATGTGAATGCAGATAGTGTAATTTTAAAGACATACGGCACCCCATTTTGCCATAGCACTTAATCAAGTTTGACACTAACTCCTTATAGTTTGGTGCTTTATGGTTGCCTGAAAACCCACGAACCACATCACGGAAAGCATACCAAGCCTCTTTTTCGATCGGAGTCATCTTGGCTTCAAGGTTCTTTGAATTCAACAGCGCCTTGACTTGTGGTCCTACAAAGATGCCAGCCTTGACTTTGGCCTCAGAGAGTTTAGGGAACATGACCCGAATCTGTTGGAAAACTTCCCCTCCAAAATCTAACGCAGTTACAAACTGCTTAATTAGACCCAACTTAATATGGAGAGGTGGTAGCAGAACTATGTCAGGCTTCACAAGAGGTTCCCTGAGTACATTGTACTTCCCTGGTTGCAGTCCTTCACGTGGAGGCCACTGAACTGTTTTATAGTACTCAGTTGAAGCCCTGCTATCCCACAGGCAAAGAAAACATGAATATTTAGTAAACCCTCCTTGTAAACCTAACAGGAAACCAATCATTTTGAAATCACCACACACGTCCCAGTTATATTGTTCATACCTGACTTGAGTGAGCAGTTGTTTGACATTTTCATAGTCCTCTTTCATTTGAACAGAATGTGCAACTGGTATAGATGGATATTTGTTCTCATTTTGGAGTAGAACAGCTTTTAAACTCCGAGTTGAACTGTCAATAAACAGGCGCCACTCTGAGGGTATATGTGTTAACCCAATAGCTGTGAATAGACCATTAACCTCGCTGCAATAACAGAGAGAGCCATTGACATCGTAGAACCTTGCAAACTCTTCATGCCGCTTTCGGTATACAGTGCTCTTGCAGTCTTCTCCAAGCAAATTCCACTCTTTGAGTCTGGAGGTCAGAAGCTCAGACCCTGATTTCGTCAGACACAAATCTCTAATTAAGTCGTCCAATTCCCTCTGATTTGGAAAGTGAGGGTTTGTACTGAAAGTTACTGTATATTCTTCATCATGACTGTCCTCACCAGCCGACATCTCAGATGAGCTAGCTGCATCCTCATTTTCAACCTGCAAAGCAAAGAAACAAAATATAGGCATAGCTGTATATGTAAAAGAGCATCAGCACTAAGAAAAATCGACACATAATGACCCACAGTCTGTAAATACAGAAGGTAAACTAATGGATAGATACCTGTTCTGGTGGACGTGGTATTGGAAGAACTTCGCCATGTGGTACAGGAGCTATGGACGACGCTATGCTTGGATACTGAAGAGTCTGCCTTCCTTTAACTTTCCTGTACTTAGAAACATCTACCATGCAGTAGTAGCAATCGTCGTGGTGGCTCTTTGGTTCTCTCCATATTCTGGGTACCGCAAAGGGCATTGCCTTGCGTACTCTCCGCAGCCACCCTTCAAGTGTGGAACGGCAGCTTCCACAGATCACTTGGGGTGCCCAGGGCTTATCTTGGTCACCCATAGCCATACCAAAATAGAGCCGATATGCGATCCAGAACTTGATGCCTTTCACAATCTTGTGCGATACTTGCTTGGGGCCTATGTAATACCCACAAACGTAGCAGAATATATCCGGCGAGTGTTTACAAGCTCTAGTTGCCATTCTCTTTACCAAACTGTACTACATTAATCATAACCTGCAGATATAGAGAGAAGAGTTATTAAATCTGCAACAGATTACAGATTCTAGAAAAAAGATGTATTCACAACACTGAAATAATGTTCGCAATAAAAAAGGATCGATAACACTCAAATCGTCAGCACAGAGAAGCACAGAAACACAGTACCTCAGTGCTGGTAACCATCAGACAAACAACCTGCTTTCTTTGTGTGCTCACACTTACTGACTTCTCAGACTCTGCGCTCTTCTTTATATAGCACAGTGGAAGTTTCGGGCAATTTCTAGAGCAAGAAACTGTCAACGAACATCCGGATTGTTTTCAACAATTCCTGATTATTCTGATATTGCTGCGCCCATAATAACATTATACTGGTAAAACATGAAAAATGGATTATCTCTGAAACCATTGATGATACACACAAACCAAGGCCAGATTTGGACTCAGCGCCCACAAATGCATATAATAACATAAAAAATTCTATATAAACAGAATCAGTGTTACACAGTGTAATGGGAGGGACGTATAGCTTTACGTAGAATTTGAACCACGGGTTATTACATCATTCGAAACGGAACTGTCACCCACCTAACAACTACCTACACCCAACGTCGCTTATACATGTTGATCCCACAGGAAGCAGCGTTACGGACCCCACGCGACATGCCAATTTATATATATATATATATAGTATTTGTCATTTATCGTTACTTATTCGAACTATAGTGGATGTAATTTCCCAGAAGAGTTCCTTGTTCCATGCACTGTCTGTGTTTAACATATAAGTTTCTCAGGGGACCATTCTGAGTTTGTGTGTACACACACACACACACACACACACATATATATATATATATATATATATATATATATATATATATATGATGCAAACCCACAAGGAAAAAGAAAAATTATTCCAAGGTCTTTCGTGTATTCAAAAGTACACCTCGTCACGAAAGGCCTTGGAATCATCTTTCTTTTTTCTTGTGGGTTTGCATCATGCATTCACTTCGCGTGTTTAATTGTGAAATTCATCCCATATATATATATATATATATATATCGTAAAGAACGACGCTTGTATAGGAGATATTCCGCGCAAGACGAGAAAGAGAAAACAACAAATGAAAAAATGAAGTACCACCTGGAATCGAACCCGGGATCTTCCGATTGCCGGTCAGACGCGATAACCACTACACCATGGACCTCACTCTTCCAAATGCCGTAATTCCTCTACATACTCGCAGAAACCAATGCCCCAAGGGGGCACCTCCCGCATGCCGTAACATTATATACATTCAACTGCAAAGAACACGCAGTATAAATAACGTAAAGAACGACGCTTGTATAGGAGATATTCCGCGCAAGACGAGAAAGAGAAAACAACAAATGAAAAAATGAAGTACCACCTGGGAATCGAACCCGGGATCTTCCGATTGCCGGTCAGACGCGATAACCACTACACCATGGACCTCACTCTTCCAAATGCCGTAATTCCTCTACATACTCGCAGAAACCAATGCCCCAAGGGGGCACCTCCCGCATGCCGTAACATTATATACATTCAACTGCAAAGAACACGCAGTATAAATAACGTAAAGAACGACGCTTGTATAGGAGATATTCCGCGCAAGACGAGAAAGAGAAAACAACAAATGAAAAAATGAAGTACCACCTGGGAATCGAACCCGGGATCTTCCGATTGCCGGTCAGACGCGATAACCACTACACCATGGACCTCACTCTTCCAAATGCCGTAATTCCTCTACATACTCGCAGAAACCAATGCCCCAAGGGGGCACCTCCCGCATGCCGTAACATTATATACATTCAACTGCAAAGAACACGCAGTATAAATAACGTAAAGAACGACGCTTGTATAGGAGATATTCCGCGCAAGACGAGAAAGAGAAAACAACAAATGAAAAAATGAAGTACCACCTGGGAATCGAACCCGGGATCTTCCGATTGCCGGTCAGACGCGATAACCACTACACCATTAAATGCGCGAACGTCTTTTATTTTGAAACAACCGGCAGGAAAAGGCGAAATATCCATTCTGAGTACTTTCGAGTTTATTCCAATTCCACTTCAGGAAAATTGAAAATACAAACGAATCCTCGAGCTTATATACTCGTACGTACATGCCTTATCAGAAACCTCTCACGAAAGATCTAATCCCTCGGATTATTACTGAAGGTCAGTGGAAAACTCTTTCTATGCTGGTTATAAATAAGGTTGAAAATACGATCTTCAAGTTTATATGTATCGAAACTAACATTAAAGTTGTTAATATGTTTAATACAATCTGCTTCAATTATTTGTATTTTAATATTGTTATTATTTCTGAACAAGACACCTGAATTATTCCAGTTATTTCAGTGTATGTATATACAGGGTGGGCCGTAAGTTTCCATACATAGGAAAAATAAACATTTTTTTATGGACAACCATTTTTATTTATATAATATGCTCTACATGGTTGCCATTGTTTTGAAAACACATTTCAATACGTGTTCCCCACTGTTGATGAACACGCATTAGCACAGTTGACGTTATGCTTGTAATGGCGTTCGTGATACGTTCCTTTAGATGATTTATGTCTCGTATCTTTTCCTGATACACCATGGCCTTCAAGTGCCCCCAAAGATAGAAATCAAGGGGGGTGAGATCTGGGGATCTGGGAGGCCACTCCACAGGACCACGCCGACCAATCCAAGCATCCGGAAACTGCTGATCCAAATACCGACGCACGTGAAGACCATAATGAGGTGGAGCTCCATCTTGCTGGAAGTAAACTGGGAAGTTACCTTCCTCGTTTAGCAGGGATGGGAAAGTCTCTTCTTGCAACATGTTAAGATACCTTTCGGCATTAAGATTTCCACTGACAAAAATTAGTCCAATAATTCTGTCACCCCATATCCCGGCCCACACCATCACTTTACCGGCACCTTGCATCTTCGTCGGACTCAGCCAGTTAGGGTTAGCATTACTCCAATAACGTATGTTTTGCCGATTAACCTCTCCATTGACGTAAAAATTTGCTTCATCAGTAAACAAGATCTTAGTTGAAAAGTTTGCATCCTCGTTCACTTTGGTTAATGCCCATTCACAGAATTCCATCCGTCTATCCGGGTCGTCTTCACTCAAATGCTGTGCCATATGCAATTTGTATGGATGCCATTTGTTTGCTTTCAAAATGCGCCTGATACTCGATCTGCTGACACCACTTTCTGCAGACAACCGTCGTGTACTTTTTCTGGGACTCCGTGTAAGCGCTGTAAGTATCGTAGCTGTTGTGTCTTCATCGGTGGCTGTACGTCTTGAACCACTTCGCGGTTGATCTGCAACATTTCCAGTTTTCTGAAACTTGTTAATAAGTTTTGCCACAGTGTCGTGTGTGATGTTCGTTCCATGTTTTCTGTTAAAGTTCATTGCAACCATGCGACTGCTTCCCGACCCAGCCATCAGTATGATTTCAATTCGTTGCTCTTTCGTCAAACGCATATTCTTAGGGTATCTGAAACATAAAAACAAACGTTTAAATTTTCCTATGTATGGAAACTTACGGCCCACCCTGTATATATATATATATATATATATATATATATATATATATATATTATATATAGTTACAGTCATTGTTTAAAATTAGGCAATTTATAAATTGGCTAAAATTCAGGCAGTGTGTTAAATTGGTGATACATACAAAATCTAACCTAACCTAACCTAAATGCTGTATGTGCATACTCGCTGGTATTTCCCAGTATGTTGCCTAAAAACTCATTGCTAGGTTAGGTTTAATTAAGTATTAAGTAAATCGAGCATTTAAGAAATTGCCTAAAATTTTAGTCAATTTATAAATTGCCTAATTTTACATATTGACTGTAACATATACAAAGAAAGAGAGAAACGCAACCACTCGCTGTCATGTAACAACTCCAACACAACCACATTTTCATATTAACCTCAACCTGGTCCCATCATACCTTCAAAAATACACTATGTATTTAATTATTACATACATAGTGTACCATGTATGTATGTATGTATGTAATATTATGTATTACATACATAGTGTACTTTTGAAGGTACAATATATTTAATTATTACAATTAATGATCACGAAATACTTATAACAAATTTAAAAGGTTTAATTTTGAAAACCATTTTGGAGCCATTTGCATTTTTTTTTAATCCAAAATTTATTTTTTTTACCTGCCAAATTTTTCAGTAATATTTTATGCATTAGTTTTTATCACCTCAAGTTTATATCACGTGATTATTTAAATTTGAGGGTTCAAATTTATATTCATTATTCTTTATTCTTTTTTTATTATTGGTGCCACTGAAGATGGGAAAAGGTTTTTTCCGATACTTGGCTACAAAATGTTAATAAAAAAAATGCCTTACATCGTTGTCAAAGCTCTCTCTCTCTCTCTCTCTCTCTCTCTCTCTCTCTCTCTCTCTCTCTCTATATATATATATATATATATATATATATATATATATATATATATATATATATATATATATATATATATATATATATATATATACTGTGTGTATATACAGTGTGTGTATATATATATATATATATATATATATATATATATATATATATATATACACACAGCTGTTATATATATGAAAATTAAAAGGTGGAAGACCTCACAGAGGAGAAGAGAAACGTCTGAACGATCGAAAATTTTAAGGAAGGATAAGCAGATTAACCGACCAACCAACCAAGATTCGAAAGATAAATGACCCGAGTGAATAGGATTGTAAAAAAGGCGGAAGAGAGCCATTGGCAAAAGATTATTGATTACGTATTAAGGGAGAAACTCATGGATTCAATTCCACATTCTTCTCCCACATTACGCACGTATAATAATGCTCTCCCATTTCACCTCCACACACACACACACACACACACACATATATTTACAGGGTGTCCCAAAAAAAACTATATACTCTTATATATATATGATGCTATAAAGAGTATATAATTTGTTTTGGGACACCCTGTATAATGTGTATATAAGTAAAAGTTAAGGTGGAGTGACAAGCTTGACCTTCGTCAGAATGTCAGTGGTTAGCATTACTGGTAGTGGTTAGCATCGCTGATTACGAATCTATCGGCCCCGGGTTCGAAACCCGGTGACGGTAGGCGGCGCGCAGCAAACCCAGCTGTTCATCCTTCCACACAATAAAAATTGGTTGGTAGCTAAATGGGTACCCTGGCACACATGAGAAGCGTACTCCATATAGAAACGGAAAAGACCCCTATACAGAGACAGAAACCGAGTGGAGGTGAAGAAAATGCAGAGCCAGTTCAGTACACGTAACCTCTAAGAAGCTTTCTAGAAAAAAATCAATGTGAAAAATGTTTAGAGAAGAGGAAGGATTGAGTTGTGTAATGCTGAAGGTAAGGGGATAGTCGTGGGGAAGATTGTGATGAGTGATGAGTGATGAGTAGACAGATGAATGAACCGAGTTTTTGAGGCGCTGAAAGCCATAAGGTTTTCTCTGTCCGAATCAGGGATAGTAGAAAGATCAGAGGTCAGATGTATCATAGCCGTCCCACGCAAAGCATTTGAATGTCTGTTGAGAGGGACGCTTTATTAGAAATTAGAATCGTGTTGCTTTTCCCTTTGCATTATTCAAAGCTGACTCACGTTCTGGCATTCAATTGATTAACTTTGCCATTTATTCTTGAGGACAATAATCGTGGTGTCTATTTATTTTTGTCAACCTTCCGCACATACCTTCAAATAACTTCAACATAAGCAAAGGTCTTTTTCAACTCGATCCTGTTATTTTGAATTCCTTCCAAACAGATTTAGATAAGAAAGGTAGAACACTAAATCTTTGGTAAACTTGTCTGCTACTTTATTAACTTTTAATTTGCATTTTATTTTTATATATCGAAACCTGACCATAGGCAGAGTGTTAAAACCCGGGCAGTATTCCAATATAAATTTGTATTTTTATAATCCATTTGATCTTGTGCTAAAAATTGATATTATTCCTTACAAATCTGTACGCCTCACGGATAATCCTTTAATTTTTAATTTTTAATTTTTATTTTTACTTCTCTGTTTATTGCATATATATATATATATATATATATATATATATATATATATATGTATGTATATATAGATATGTATGTATATATATGTGTGTGTGTGTGTGTGTATGTATGTATGTTATTTATTTTTCTTTTTTTTTTTCTTTCTGTA
The DNA here is from genome assembly GCA_023014485.1 of Bathynomus jamesi. NCBI lineage: Eukaryota > Metazoa > Arthropoda > Malacostraca > Isopoda > Cirolanidae > Bathynomus > Bathynomus jamesi. The sequence continues at coordinate 53,436 of JAJOZX010003059.1, read as the reverse complement.
ACCTATATATAGGCTGTTACCCTTTTATGTACTTCAGTGTTCCTGAGGATGTCATTAGACGAAAGCGCTTGAGCACCATTTTATGTTTCCTTTCCTTCGTGGTTTTATTCATCATATATATATATATATGTATATATACACCGTGTGTGTGTATATACACATTTTATTTATGTATGTATGTACGTATGTATGTATATATGTATGTATGTACAGTATGTATGTATACGGTTTGTATTGGTTGTTCGTTTCACAGATTCAACCTGGTTTTATTAAGCATTTTTGTTAGCTTGCGTTCGTTTTTATTTCGTACAGTATCAGTTTCAAATTTTTTTTTTTTTTTTATCCTTTGTTTTGTACTCTTAAAAGAAAAGAGATATTTAATTATTTTAACTTGAGTTTTTTATGAAATAAAGTTGTTACTTTCAGTTGTTGAAATTATTATTTTATTATTATTATATATTTTTGGAAATAAGGACGACAGTTTTTTTTTTTTACTTTTTATTTGCAGAATTACCCAATTGACGAAGTAATTTTAACTATACTAATGGATCGGAACTTTTTCTTTCTATGCAGGAAGGAGAGGCCAAGGGCGAGTGATGCTCGCAAAAGCGTCCCCCCCCCCCCCACTCCCCACCCTCACCCATAGAAGAAGAAGAAAGCTAAAATCAAGGTCCATGGTTTTGGAGATGCCTAGACACTCTGCTTTTGAAAGATTGGAGGTCAGAGACAGGGGGAAAGATGGACCGAAGAAGATTGTTCCAGAGTTGACCGGCTGAAACATTAACAGAGGTTAAAAAAATCTAGTCTTTATAAAATTTGGTCATTCAAATATGTAGGTTCTCAAAATTTCTGAAAAGAAATTTTATTTATTTCATTTTTAATTCATTCATTTATATATATATATATATATAGTTACGATAGAAATGTTCTTCGGGAACCTTATCCTCAATAGGAATATGAAAACAAGAGATACGACTCTCAACATTTATTGGCCAAACGTTTCGGTCCACTCAGGGGCCATCTTCAGTGACTAAATAGAAGCATCTAAAAATAATCATAAAACTAAAGTAAATACAAATGTCAAACTGTACGATAATAAAATCTAACACAAAAAAAGTTAAAAAGTTGTTAAAAAAACTATCTAGATTATAAACAAAATAAAAGTAAAATTAAAACAAACTAAAAATTTCAAAAATTAAAAGTTTAAAAATGTTAAGTTTAAAATTTTAAAATTTAAAAAGGACTAACCTGGATGGTAAAAGTTACAAACAACAAGTGGAGAGAAAGGAAAAAAACAACTTAAGTTAGTGCGTTCGTTGCGTTTAAAAGGTGTTGGTTGGTTAGGAAGTATGTGTGTGTGTGTGTGTGTGTGTGTGTACAGTTTATGTATGTATATATCGTGAACTTAAATATTTTAGCAAACAAAATACCAAAATTTTACTAAAAATGAGCCCCACCTCCATTTTTGTAAATATTTTTTTTTATGTTCGAATCATTATCTGATTTATCTCTCTCTGAATTCAGACATATTTTAAAAGAAATTTACCCCCTTATTACGTCATCAGGAGAAGTGTATCTGCAGCCTCGACCACAAGATACGAGAGTATTTCGCTTGAAACTTAAACCACGAAAAAGGAGATTAACAAAAAATGCAATAATTCATGTTAAAAAAAACACTATATGCGTCTCGGTGGTGTAGTGGTTAGCGTCGCTGACTAAGAATCCATCGGCCCCGGGTTCGAGACCCGGTGACAGCAGCCGGCGCGCAGCAAAACCCAGCTGTAAGACGCTGGGCTGCTGGTGGGGCGTGGTTCGGATTCCCCGTTAAACTGTAGGTCTAAGGTGGAGCGAAAAGCTTTCAGACCTTCGTCAGAATGAACAATTCGGGCGGAAGCTAACCAAAGGTTACGTAAAAGGAATCTCGCGCAAGACACATTTAGACCACCGTGCAACCCCATTTTATCAAAGTATGATATATTTCTTTCATTTTATTATAATATACGAGAGCAAAACTGTAACTTTACAGTCTTTATCGTAAGGTTTCCCTGCCCTTTTTGGGGACGATAACTTTACAGTCTTTATCGTAAGGTTTCCCTGCCCTTTTTGGGGACGATAACTTTACAGTCTTTATCGTAAGGTTTCCCTGCCCTTTTTGGGGACGTTGCATTTCTTCATCTTTTCTCTATCCAATACAGAAAACTGTTATGAAGTGTAACTTTTTATATAAGAAGCACCTCCACATAAGCCTTTGCTTATTTCTTACTTTGAAGAGGAAGAGAGGAAACAAGAATGAAGATTTAAAGTGTGTAAAATATATACAGAATGTGTGTGTGTGTGTGTATACAGGGTGGGCCAAAAGTCTGGATCCATAGGAAAATATTTATTTTAATACATAAATTACAACAAATGGTAAATACTTAAAATGAATATCAACTTTAACTCATAAATGCGTATCCGTGATACTGTACAGTAGGTCGTACTCCAGTATAAATACTCAAATACTTTTTTATTTCAGCCCAGAAATGGCTTCGAATCTAACAACAGAAGACCGGGTAGAACTTGTGCTCATGTACGCAAGACAGGGCGCTACACACAGAGAAGTTGCTACCGAATTCAATAGAAATCATCCTGATAAGCATCCAGTAACACATGCGACTGTTGGCAAGTTGTTTAAACGTTTCAAAGAAACAGGAAGTGTACATGATCGACGGCGTTCTGGTCGTCCAAAAACTGCAACTGATGAAAATACCTCTGCAATGGTATGTGAAACTTTAACGAATAGTCCAGTAAAGTCAACAAGAAGATTATCAAATGAAACACGCATCTCGAGAACGTCAATTCGAAGAATTAATTATTAAAAATCATAAATTCCATCTCTAAGTGTCTCGATGTCAGAGGCCGCCAATTTGAGCATTTGTTATAATTTGTTGTTTATACTGGGTACGAACCACTGTACAGTATCACGGATACGCATTTACGAGTTAAAGTTGATATTCATTTTAAGTATTTACCATTTGTTTTAATTTATGTATTAAAATAAATATTTTCCTATGGATCCAGACTTTTGGCCCCCTGTATATTATATATATTACTATATATATATATATTATATATATATATATATATATATATATATATGGTACATATACGAGTATGTACAACACACACACACACACACACATATATACACAGGGTGTCCCGTAAGTCTGGAACCATAGGGCAAAATGATAAAAACGGCAATAAAAACGACGAAGAGACTTTTGGGGACTGTTTGTGAAATGAGCGAGGATGGTAGCGGCTGTGTCATCGTCAGTGGATGTCCTCCGAGGTCCACTGCGTGGTTTATCTCCTATGGATCCCGTTTCCCTGAACTTTGCTACAAGTTTGCCGAGACAGCTGTGTGTTATCGGCGTGCGGTCCGGATGCAATCTGTTAAATTCTTCAGTGACCTCCCTCTGACTCTGATTTCCTACGAGCAGAATTACCTGGATGCGTCCTTCGTTACTCAAAGACATCATGGGCACTTGCATAAACGGAAAAAACATGAATTACTTATTTTACCCTATGGTTTCCAGACTTATGGGACACCATGTGTATATATATTAGTGATGTAGCGGATGTCATTTTTTTCACATCCGCGGATGCGGATGCGGATGAGGATGTTTGATTTCAACATCCGCGGATGCGGATGCGGATGCGGATGTCTACATTTTCGTTATTTTTTAGGATATATTCGAGATTTGTTGTGTTTAACGTATGTAATAAGTTATTATATAGAGAGCGCTGTAGCTATAATGTAGTATAATTGATTATTGTACAATAATTGCTGTACTTTTCTCTGAACATATAAAATAATATCAAGCATCTAACTAATATAGAAATCAATCAGTGAATTCGTCTGCAAATAAATTCGTTATTTTTGTTGAGTTTCAGCCACAATTAGAAACCATAATTGTGTTACCAGGATGCGGGACGTGAACCCAACTCAAATGCACCCCACCGACCTCTTTCCCCAACCTCCACCCTTATAGAAAGAGATCTTTAATTAGCTTGATAACTATTTATATTAAGTTTAAAGTTTTATCAGGCATATTTATAAATGAGTAATTAAAATAAAGTAACTAAGATGTTCATCGTTTAATGTTCAACTTAATTATAGGAAGGTTATGCTTAAGGAACATTAATTTTTCTGCCTTTTCTGCTGCCAGTCTGTTTCTCTTTTCATCATATATTAATCCAGCACTGCTAAATAATCTCTCGCTTGGTACGTTTTGTTGGAGGACAGGCTAATGTTTCCTTGCAAGTTTACTCAAGTATGGATAGATATTCTGCGTATTTTTCCACCAACTAATAGGATTGTCACATGCAGCCAGGCGTTTTTCTTGGTGATAGCTCTCGATCATTTTTCCTACATCTTTTGACATCGCGTAGGTCTCGTCATTGCTGCTTGACTCAAGAAACTGAGAGACAGATTCTGTGATAGATTTGCTTGTTGAAGGTGTTGGTTCTCTCACTGAAACTTTTATTCTTTTGGTGGGTGGCGAAGCGACAGATTCAAGAGATTGAAGCTCTTCAACTGCTTTGCCAAGTGATGATTTAACTCGTTCTAATGTACTAGGTGAAAATAACTTAGCTTTGTAACGTGGATCTAAGTAGGTTGCAAGAGAGTAACTTCATACAAGAACAGCCTCTCGTCTTGTCGCTTGCATCACTTTTGCGCACAATGAACTAGTTCTATTAATATAGTAGAATTTGATAATTTCCGCTTATTAATGACGTTTTATCTCAACGGTCCACATCCGCACGACATCCGCAGTCCAAAGTGCGGATGCGGACGCGGACGCGGATGCGAGAAAATGTGCGGATGTTCCGCGGATGCGGATGCGGATGCGGATGTGACCTACATCACTAATATATATAATATATATTATATATATATATATATATATATATATGGTGGTGTGATTAGCATCGCTGACTACGAATCTATCGGCCCGGGTTCGATTTCTGGTAACGGGCGGTGCGTAGCTATCCCAGCTCTTCATCCTTCCATATAATAAAAATTTGTTGGTAGATAAATGGGTACCCTGGATAGCCTAGTGATGCTACTGATCGGGAGGTCGTGAGATCGAGTCCGGGGCAAGGACTTTGTAATTTCTGACCGCCCGTGGTGAGTTATGGTTAGGATTCCACGTTAAGGTGTAAAAATTTGCAATACGTTTGACCTTCGTCAGAATGAACAATTCTGGCGGAAACAAAACCAAGGTTAACCAAGGTGTGTGTGTGTGTGTATGTCTATGTATATATATATATCCTTTTATCAATCGTTAATGAAAGCCATTTCATACTCGCATATATTGAATGGACATGATATAAATTTCAACGAACCACTGACGATTTCAGCTATTGATGGAAACCATTCTACAGTACAGCATCTCTGCAGAACGGATTTAGTCAAATTGATAGACCATGATAACTGTTAAACTAAACTGCCAAACACTATCTGAGTCCCATACATGATGTGGACTAAAATGCCGCACATTTCTTTAATGTTATGTGAGGAATTCTTTACATTTCAAAGGTAAAATACTTTCATTTTATATATTTTTTATATAAGGGGAATCTCTCTCTCTCTCTCTCTCTCTCTCTCTCTCTCTCTCTCTCTCTCCTAAAACTGCAAATTAAACTACTTTAACTGCATTTAGAACAATAAACTCAATTACCTTTAGCAATAAACGTAAGGTAAGTCTTTTAAAAGAATGGGAAATGATATAAGGGACAGCACGAAAAACATATAAACTTTTAAAGCTGTAAAACACATTTATGACAACACCACGTTTTAGATTTACTCGTAAAATTAAATTAAAAATGAATTGAACGAGTCCCATTTCTGTTCAATAGAGAAAAGTTAATATAAAAAAAAACTGGTCAAAAGTATGGTCACAATGTCTAAATCGAATTTTTTGTAACTACGTAAACGTTTTATATATATATATATTATATATATATATATATATATATATATATATATATATATATATTATATATTATACAACGCAATAGAAGAAGCGGTTGATTGGTGTAATTCTGCTGAGCTGAATTACTGAGACGAACGCTCATTTGGGGGGGATTAGAAATTCAATCTAGTCATGAAAGTCGCCTCTGGGAAAGAGATCCAGTTATTAAATTCGTTTTATAGAAAGAGAAAAACACTTTTTTTATTAATCAAATATGCAGTAATAAACAAAATTAAATTACGCAAAATAGGAATATTCCTATACACAAAATAGGAATATTCCTATACGCAAAATAGGAATATTCTATTCGCAAAATAGGAATATTCTGAATTCATTTCATTACTCGGGTATTTATAAGTCGCCTTTACAAATTTTTAAATGAAGTAAGAAAAGTAGCCTCTAAAGTTACCCTTTAAATAATCCTCACATTCCCCGCAAATACTCGAAAACTTCGGATTTTAATTGGTATCATCGATTTCAACACCTGGGAACACAGTATCCCAAACCTACTTTATATTTCAGTGTATCTCGACAACTGGAACCGATTTTATATATATTTATATTTTATAGGTTTATCAAATCTCGCAAAAGAGGCGGGATGCTGCATAGGGGTCGACCGCAGGTTGATCCTGAATCGCCTTCGAACCCTTATAATGTATTATAAAGTATACAGAAGCCAAACGTAAAAAATGCTTTAAGTGTTTTACTTTTTACAGTACAAATAACGAAGCTACTGTAATTTAATTCTAGGCATAACTCGGAAAAGTTCTAGTTTGATCTTAATGGATGTTCACCGTTAAAAACAATCATAGTACAAATGTCCTCTACAAGTCCCAAATGTCCTTTAAATGTCCTCACAAAAGGAAGTATTTCTATATTAAGTTTATCACTCTTCAAAATAAATGGTTAACATATGATGGGAAGTTAATTGTTTGCTTAAGGGGATCGTTGAACTAGTCAGTATAAACAGTTAAATTCATTAACATAAACAGCGAAACAACCAACAAAAACTGAGGTAACCAAGAAAAACGTTGAGTTAACCAATAAAAACGACGAACTAAATAAATGTTAACTTAAAAGCAAACAAAATTATTATAATTTCACCAACAAAAATTATGATTTCACCAACAAAAAAAAAAAAAAAAAAAAAAACGTTCCTTCCACTAACGCACAAAACAAACAAAAAGTTTATATCAACTTAGAAATGTTCACTTAATCAACATAAAGTTCTGAAGTGATAATTTAAAGTGGGACTCACCTGAACGGCAGCATCGGTGGTTAAAGAAACAACGCTATATGGAGGTCCAACAAAGTTGGGAATTTCCCGTAGAATACTGCAGAAAGAAGAAAAAAATCGATCATTACATAAGTTATTTAACTTGGGAATTCTCTCTCTCTCTCTCTCTCTCTCTATATATATATATATATATATATAAAATAAAATTCCGTATGACATAAAAATTTGAACGTAAAGGGTCCTCTCTGAATTAGGTTCCAAATTGTGGACCACATAGACACTAACGGGGAACTTACTGGGCTTACACTTTAGGCACCCTATATAGTATATACCATAAAACTATACCAAAAAAGGGAACCCATAATACAGTTAATGATAGGAACCCTTTATTACATGGAAAAGTAATGTTACAGAAAGACCATTTGGGTAATTCGACTTGAGTGGTTTATGAACATTCCTGGTTACAGTATAAGTAAAGATATACAGTATACAGTATAAATATACTGTATATACTGTAAAGATATACAGTATACTGTAAATATACTGTAAAAGTATACTGTAAAAATATACAATATACAGTATAAGTATAGGGCCTACTTATAATATACTGTATATACTCTAAAGATATACAGTATACAGTATAAGTAAAATTTAGAAAACAAAGTTATAAATATAAATTATATTATAGCGGAAAATAGGAAATAAAATCGCATTTAATAAAGCTTATATTTATGGACAATTAAACATTTTTAATGATGATATAATATTATTTCCGTCCTTCATTCAAGCATAAAGGCATCAAAGGCTTATATTTGTAATTATAAGTAAAAAAAAATGCTTCAAATACAGTATATATATATGTATATATGTATGTATATATATATATATATATATATATTATATATATATATATATATATATATATATATAGTAATGGTGGACAGGATGTCAGTTTTTCAACATCTGCGGATGCGGATCTTTAATTTCAATATCCGCGGATGCGGATATTTAGTTAATCTACCAATATAATACAGAATTATGAATATATGACATGATTTTTCAAATTTCGTGATATTACTATTATGACAGGCAATACATAAGAATTAAAATTAATATTAATATTTTCATTATGATAAAAATAATAACTTTCTCAAGAGTTTCAGCCACAGAAAATTCAATGAAACAAGTTTCATTCAATTTTCTGTGTTACCAGCTATTTATATTTTCGGGTTTATATATTTGTTTGTTCATTAATAATTAATTAATAATACTTTAGATGAAATGTGCATGACTGGGCCTTATAAGCTACTTTATAAGCTAATTTAATTGTAAATTGCATAATTTATTAGAGATAATATCCGCATAACATCCGCAGTCAGAAGTGCGGATGCGGATGCGGATGTTAAAATGATGCGGATATCCGGTCCACCGCTAATATATAGGTAATGTCGTGGCCAGTGTCTCAACATCGCTTCGCGTCGATCAGCGAAGTTAAGCTACATTGGGTCGGGTAGTTAGTTACAGTAGATTGAAGACTGTCCTCTGCGTCCAAATTATGTAGCGACCAGTGGTTCAGGTAAAGCGTAAAGCTGTCATCTGACCCTAGATGTCGCGAAAGAGGTTAACCAACCCCAACATTAAATATATATTATATATATATATATATATCCACGCCTCGGTGGTGTAGTGGTTAGGGTCGCTGACTACGAATCCATCGGCCCCGGGTTCGAGACCCGACGGCAGCCGGCGAGCAGCAAAACCCAACTGTTCACCATTCCACACAATAATGAAAGTGGTTGGTAGATAAATGGGTACCCTAGGTGGCCTAGTGTTAAGAGCTGGGCTGCTGATGGGGCGTAGTTCGGATTCCACGTTAAACTGTAGGTCTAAGATGGAGTGAAAAGTTTGACCTTCGTCAGAATGAACAATTCTGGCGGAAGCTAACCAAAGGTTATATATATATATATATATATATATATATATATATATATATATTCTAACGGAACGGATTCAAGGCGTAAAAATATTTTTTTTCCTCTGATTGGTTAGCCTTGGAAAGAAATGAAACACAGTTGGGGATTGGATAGTTCAGGACTAACCCATCTGGCAGAACAATGCATGCCTCGCCTCCGTAAGCGGAGACTTCTGTAAAATTGGCCAACATTTTTCCACGTCATTTTGTTACTCTTCCATAAGGATATACCATATACCATATACCAACCATATACCATGTACCATACTGTATAAGTCGCACTTCTTGTCCTATCCACTCCTATGCCGATGATATCACTCGTCACTTCTTCACCCTTTTCATAAAGAAAAACAAAAATGCAGAGAATATCGGAGGAGGACCGTACAATGTAAGTGGAAAAACCACCAGAATTTTAGCGCCTTATATATATATATATCAGGGCCGTAGCCAGGGGGGGGGGGATAGGGGGATATATCCCCCCGAAATTCTTCCCAAACTTAGAAATATATTTAGACAAAATACTTCTCTCTGCTTACTCCCCTTTCATGGAGCTCTTATTTTCTGGAATGGATTTACATTTCCGACTCACCGAACTCTATAAGGAGCTCATGTCGATTAATGAACTTACGCTTCCGACTCTTAAGTTTGCTTGCTTTTAATTGGTCCTCTTGCCTACGTCACGAATGACGTCATTTTCTATTAATATGCCCATTGGCCATGTGCAGTCGTCACTCATGATGTCAATTCCTAATATGCTGGTTACTTCCTTTGTTTTTCACGTGTTGTGGGTACTGTGAGTCTGTGACCTATTTACAATATGGCCAACAAGAGGCAAGCAAGTGTTTTAAATTATTTTGAGCCTAAAACAAAAAAAGAAAACAAACAGTGATTTAATCTGTCCTTCTGACAGTGGTGAAACTTCAAATAGAAGTGAAAAAACTGAAAATGTTGTTTCCTCGGTGTGTGAGTCACAAATGTCTTTGGATATTGGCACGTTCCTCGAAAAATCATGTACAGACGAGGAAAAATATAATATTCTTAAAAATCTTTGGGTACCCGGAGAATTATATAGTTTCCGCCGGGTAAAAGAAACTTAAAATTTCAAAGGAAGTGGCTGACTGAATTTAAGGGGCTTGCATATTCTCGAGCAAGTGAAGGTGCATTCTGCAAGTACTGTTTTGTCTTTGCAAAAAATGTAGAAGTTGGTAAAGGAAATCACATAAGACTGAATGTACTAGTTAATGCTCCGTATATGCGTTGGAAAGATGCAAAAGAGGATTTCTCGCAAGCACGAAACTAGCAATTATCGCAAAGACAGCTGTGTTAAAGCACAAAATTTTTTGTCAGTGTTTGAAAATAAAAAAAAGGATATCTGTACAACCTTAGACAGTGCCAAAAGACAAAAAACCTCAGAAAACAGAAAAAAACTCATGCCAATTATTGAAACCATTATTTTGTGTGGCCGACAAGAAATTGCATTGCGGGGTGATAGCGATGCTGGGATTTTGGAAGAAAATCAACAAAATGATGGAATTTCTGCGCTTTACTGCGGTTTAGGATTGGTGGTGGAGATGAGAATCTAAAGAAGCATTTCACCGAATGCAGGGCCGGCCCTAGGATTGCTGGCGCCCCGGGCAAGCTGAACTTCGGCGCCCTTACAAGTATAATTTTAAAATTTGTTCACAATGAGGAAAAACTACAAATGTAGGAATAAAGAGTTTATTACAATTAACGATATTCACTCAAAGTACAACTAAACATTTTCAAAATGGAACCATGTATGAAAATATGAGAGACAGTGTTGCCACTTTTGTCTGAGGTAAATCCACAAAAAAATGTAAAAATTCCACAAAGTGGCAACACTGATGAGATATTAAAGGATGGCAGCGCTGCCAGGCGTATGTAATTTGTGCTCAACGCTCACCTACAGGGCCACATCAACCCATGTGACATGTCATCCCATGTCGGGCCAAGCTGACCTTAGCTTTAGTGGTAGTCTGGTACTAATGATATTGGCTAATATAATATCATAATCCTTGAAAATTTGACTCCACATCAGGAAATTTTCACATTTGACTCTTTTATTTCATTTTATTTTATTTATTTATTTTTCTATTTTTCCCTTTGTATTTGGAAGATCCCAAACACATGACGTGGCGCCCCGAGCAACTGCCCGAGTTGCCGGTACCTTGAGCCGGCCCTGACCGAATGTGGTCGAAATGCAACCTACACAAGCCCTCAAATTCAGAATGAAGTGATTAATATTTGTGGTAATCTAATCCTGTCTCGTATCATGAATCAGATCAGTCATTCAAAATATTTTAGTGTTCTGGCGGACGAGACCTCAGACACCTGTGAGTGGAACAATATACTCTTTGTGTTAGGTACGTGTTAAAAAGTGAAGAGAACTATGTGCTGCGAGAAGATTTTCTGAAATTTGTTCTTATTCATGACTGTTCTGGTAGGGCACTTGCTGAAACATTATTAAAAGAACTGAGAGAGTTGGGGTTGGATGTAAACTACATGAGAGGGCAAGGATATGATGGGGCTAAGTCAATGAGTGGTCAATTGAAAGGATGTGCAGCTATTATACAACAAACGCATCCTCAGGCTCTCTACGTTCATTGCTCTAGCCATGCCCTAAATCTGGCCCTTTCCCATGCTTGTTCAGTGCCAATAATAAGGGCTAGTTTAACGGTAATGCGAGATATAATAGCTTTCTTTAGACATTCTCCTAAGCGAAGTCATGTGCTGAAAAGTTGCATCAATGAAATGTATCCTGGTGCCAAAAGAACCCGTCTTCTGAAATTTTGTGAGACTCGGTGGGTTGAACATTTAGATTCAATTCTGTTACTGAAGGAACTTTGTGCATCAATTTCTCAAGCTTTAAACAGAATTCAGAATTTTACGGGCAAAGAGTCTACATTGAAGGCTTTCACATTGTTAACTGCTATTGAGAGCAGCAAATTTTTGATATGCTTGGTTATTGCTAGTCAGGTGTTTGCACTACTGCATGGCCTTTGCACATTCCTACAGTCTAAACAATGTGATCTTGCTTCTTGCCTGAACCATGCCGAAGTTTTAAAAGATGAAATACAAGCCCTGAGGGACTCTGCCGATTCGAAATTTAAAGCAGTTTTCTGTGAAGCCGAAAACTTGGGTAAAAGTTTGGGTACAACAATTCAAATGCCACCTTCGGTCGGACGGAAAGGTGATCACTTTGTTACACAGAATGTTGAAGAGTATTACAGACGTTGTGCGTATGTGCCTTTCCTAGACTTTTTATTAAATGAACTAAATGATAGATTTCTCAACCATAAAACTGTATTATAAAAACTGCATTCGTTGTTGCCGAAGAGATCCATCTCTCCGACGGATGAGGAAGTGAAAAACTGCTGCGAAACTTTGTCCCTTCAGTGACCTGACGATGCAAGCGTTCCGGTAAAGTTCGAGGGAGAACTGAAGATGTGGAGACGAACTTGGAGAGACCAAAATGAAAAGCCCATCGATTTCATTACTTCTTTAAATGAATGCAATGAAGAAATATTCCCTACAATTCATGCATTTTTGAAAATAGGTGCCACTCTGCCAATAACTACGGCCACTGCAGAAAGATCCTTTTCAACGCTAAGAAGACTTAAAACCTACATAAGAAATTCTTCCTCTGAAGAGAGACTGAATGGTTTGGCCTTAATGAGCATTCACCGCCAATTAGAAATACAACCGGAGGATGTTCTTCAAGAAATGTCAAAAAGGAAGAGAAAATTAAATATCGTCTTGTAAGATAATGTAAACAATTTACATATCTTTGTTGAATATACAGGGTGTCCCAGAATTAACTATCTATTTCAATGAAATCGGACAAATTTAATAAAAACTGACATAATTTTGTGTTTATTACTAAATTATGATACAAACAAATAGATTTATAAATCATAAGTCAAAACTTTATTGAGAAGTTTCAACATGTGCACCGTCTGTATCTCTGCAAATTTCAAATCTATCCTCAGCGCTGCGAAACACATTTTGAAGCATTTCAGGTGTTATCTCCCGCACTGCCAACTGGATGCGTTCTTTAAGTTCAGCTAAACTATTGATCTTTTGGCGATAAACCTTTGTTTTTACGAAACCCCATGCAAAGAAATCCAGGGGTGTCAAATCCGGAGAACGCGGAGGCCAAGGTCGAGGTCCTCCACGTCCAATCCACCGATTCGGAAGGCGTCTGTTGAGGTATTCTCGAACAATTAGAGCATAATGACATGGTGCTCCATCTTGTTGAAACACATTATCAAGAATGCCATCATCAAGAAGCTGTGGTTCGAGAAACTGCTGAAGCATATCAAGGTAGACGGTACCTGTTACAGTTGCTTCCGCAAAGAAGAATGGCCATAAATTTTGGATTTGGTTATTCCAAGCCACACGTTAACTTTTGGAGAGTCTCTCTGCTATTCTAAAAATAAAACTATGAAAAACTATGAAAAAATTATGAAAATAAAATTATGAAAAAAATTTAGAAATTTATACATTTTTAACACATATTAAACATGATAAACATAAATAAAAGTGTGTTTTTAAAAAATTTGTCCGATTTCATTGAAATAGATAGTTAATTCTGGGACACCCTGTACAGTGTATATATATATATATATATATATATATATATATATATATATATATATATATATATATATATAATAATGAGTGGTTATCAATCAAATATTTATAAAATGAAGGTGTTCATTCTTTTCTGTAAATATTAAATTTATAAGTAAATTATAAGTAATTTATAATTAAATAATATTTATGCAAGAAAGCAGTTCTGTTTGCTATACTTAACTTAATGGTAAACTTGTCCTTTTTATGATTGCAATTTCAAAAACTTTATCTAACTTTTTAATGAAATGAAATAAAAATTAAACATCAAAAGTTTAAATCGTAATTTTAATGTCCTTCAAAAAAAAAAAAATTCATAATTCTGTAATTTTTAACTCTTTTGTAGATAAGTGCGGTTACTGTACTTTTAGAAAATGTATTATTTTAATTTCACGACGAAAAATGAAGTATTCCATGCGACAATATATATATATATATATATATAAACAACCTACATAAGCTAAAAGAACAGCCATTCTCTATCGATTATAATATATTATTAACAAGCGAATAGCCACAAAACCAAAAAAGCCTCCTCATCAAACACTAAATATTTCTACTCCTCTTTTAAAAAAAATAAATAAAAAACAAAAACAAAAAAAGATGCCTGTATAATCTTATAAGTTTAATCTTGGCTTCTAAAAAGAGCTTTTGAAGTTCGTTTCTATTTTTTTTTTTTTTACCTTTTTAAGATAAACCAAATTCTTGAGTAAACTCAGGCAGAAAGTTGAGACTGTAATCTCATTTGTAAATATACTGTGGTGTGTATATATATATATATATATATATACATATATACACAGGTATATACACAGGTTACAAAGGTGTATATACACAGTATATACGTATATACTGTGCATATATATATATATACATAATAGGTATACAGTGTGTGTGTGTGTGTGTGTGTGTGTGTGTGTGTGTGTGTGGAGAGAGAAAACAAATACGATTTTTTTCAGTAAGTAAACACAGGATTTCAAATATAATATCCAAAGAAGTGCCAGATTTGAAGAAAAACTCCCTCTCAAGGTAAAACTTATTTACAGGGTGGCCCATAGATCCCAACCGGTTATAATTAAAGCGAAAATCCATCTAGCGAAAATCTATCCATCCAGGTACTCCGGGTGGTGGGGTATTAGGTAGGAGACAGGGACTGCTGGAACGTTCGTTTCTCCTGTCACTGTCCTTCTTAGCTGATCTTTCCCGTGTCTCATCTAGCCTGTGAGTAGTTAAGCTGCTCTCAAATACCCACTTCTTTCCTTAGTCTTCACTACACATGTATGCATTTTACACATTACACAATCTTTCAAAAAAAAAAATAACATCGTGAGCCTCAGAGACCTTGATTTTGGCTTTCTGTTTCTTATAAAGGGGGGGGCCTCTCCTTTCTACACAAAAAAACAACAACAACAGCAACTTTGTATAAGAGGGATGATCTCCTTGATATCTGAAGTGTAAAGGTGGATTTTGGGGAGTAATGATTATTTTATCATACCTTATAATCCTCGAATGGTTACTTAGCTGTTTGATATGTTTCGTATATTGACACAGAAGCTCTTTACGAAAGATAATCAATCATAGCTCAAGTAATTTTAAGAATCTGAACAATCTGAAAAATTGTTTATAATATTTTTAATGGATATATTTGGACTGTATATCCCAAAACTGATGTAATATCGTAAATAGAAAACTGTAAGCGGATAATATATATATATATATATTATATATATATATATATATATATATATATATATATATTTATATTATCGTGAAATGTGGTATTTCAATTTACGCCATATATAAGCAAATTTTGACATTTTTTTAATTTATTAGACACGCCGTTTGAAATTTCTTTTTAATCTAAAAATACATCAGATATTTTCACCTAATCTGCTCTAATTGAAAATTAATCTTTATTATTTATATTTTTTCAAATTAATATCCTAATTTTTTATTTGTTAGAATTACATATATAAAAAATCTCTAAATTACTTTTATTATTATTATTAAAAGATATAATTAATTAAAAATAATTATTAAAAGAGATAAAGGATATAATTAATTCGCATTTAACCAATTTTAAGTACGGATGTGGGCGTATAATTAAACTAAGCAGACTCCATAAAGAGAGTAAATCCACACTGACAGTTAAATTTACCAAAAGCAACACTTTTCGGCTTACTAACGTTAAGGTCTTTATGAAGTGCGAGTAAAGAATATCATTTAGGGTGAGCTGCCGGAACACGACTCATAAAGTCGGTGTCTCATGGAGAAATGCGATACTGAAGTTATTTTGAGTTTTAAGTCTTTAAAAAGCGTTCAGAAGATAAAACGAATCTTTAATATATGAAATTGCTTCGTTTTAATTTAACTTAATTCTTTCTGACTTCGACAGAATTTTTTTTTTTTTTTTTTTTTTATTATTTATTTATTTATTGAGTAAATAAATTTGAAGGAAAATGTTCGTCGAATACCCTTTCGACGAGATTCGACAAACAAATGTTTGTTATTTGATTTCACGGAAAAATAGGTGAGATTTAAAGGGAGTGTAGTATAATATATATATATATATATATATATATATATATATATATATGCATTTAACTGCAATGACCACGCAGTATATAAATGAATAGAAACGAATAAATGAAAAATGAGGCGAACCGCCCGGGAATCGAACCCAGGGCCTTCCAATTGCCGGTTGGATGCGCTACCATTACAATACGGACCTCGATCAATCACAAATCGAAATTCTCCTACATAGGGCAGAAACTTTATTAAATGCAATACAACCTGCAAATAAAAACGAAAACCAATTCCGAGTACTTTCGTCTCTGACAACCTTCTTTGAGAAGGTCTCGAAGAGTCGAAAGCGCTAGCGATTGTTTTTCATTTTCTCTTTCGGATTGTATCACATACACACACACATATACTTACTTTGTGTGAGTTCTGTGTGTGCGTGTGTGTGTGCGCGCGCGCGTGCGTGTGTGTGTATGTGTGTGTGCGCGTGTTAATTAGCTAAAGAGATAAAACTCTCAAAGTTTACGCAAAGTTCTTCGAAAACAACAAAAATTTATTTTAAAACTAAGCATTTACTCAAATATGTTTTTCCCTTTGCCTTTTTTACCTTTTAAAACAGATAGATACGATAGATCGTTCAAAAGAAGAAAATAATAAGAAACTTCGTTTTCGATGTAAAACTAAATTAAAAAAAATCTAATTGTAAAAAATTACTTTTATTTCTATTTATTATTGGTTCTTAACTCATTATTATTAAATATACGGTTTTTTTTTTTTTTATTTAATCTTAGTCATTGTAATACAGTTATAAAATCAATGCTAGTTCTTCAGTTGTAGAGAAGCTAACTTTTAATTTAGGACGAATATACAGTATGATCCAGAAAAGCTGCTTGGCAATGTTGCTGCTGCGAGTTGCTCTTACCGTGAAATGGGCGTATAGGCAAAATGGTGACCTGTGTAAAGAGATGTTTAACGCTTCAAACTTCCACTTAAACTATAAATGCATCGATGAGAGAGAGAGAGAGAGAGAGAGAGAGAGAGAGTTAAATGTGTAAGATGTTACGCTGCTTAGAGACGCATCACAATAATATAATAGACCATACAAAATTACAGGTAAACACCATACAGTTCTTGAATAATACCCGTAACAAATAACCAACAGAGCGAAGCAAAATGAAACGTAAAAACGTAATATTTTGTGCAGAATTTTGTTCAATAACAAAAATGATTTACAATTTCCTCTCATTACGATTCATTTGGCATTTATTTGCTTGACTTAAAGCTGATCAAATGGTACAAATTTTGTTTCATTACACGCTTTTAACTTAATGGTGCGCGAGCTGGTTGCGCATAAACCACAGCTTTACACACTCAGGGAAGAAAAATGGAGAAACGCGGAGATTATGAATAACGACTTTGCGAATTAAAAATATAACGAGAATGAGAACATTAATTAAGGAAAAAGAGAGATTTTTTTTTTTTTTGTTCTTTTTATCAGAAATTAAGGGTTTTTTCTTCTTATTTTCAAGGATTAACAGACTGAGTTTATTTTTATTTCGTGAAAAACAGACTAAAACTTTTAACTTTATATTTTAGTTTTTTGTTTTTTTTTAACTTCACCTTTAAACTTCACCATATCGATCTTTAACGTAATCTAACGTATTTCAGTTCGATATATATATATATATATATACTGTATATACACCTCGTTAACCTCATTGATGTTCCGTGTGTTGGTCTCTTTCACACGAAGGTCAAGCTGGTGGCCCCGCCTCTAGGCCTGGCTTCGTGGAGAAGCGAATTGCTCTCTTGCACTCTCCACCACACATTGCCAGGTACACCCGGCTCATCTAGTAACGTCCTGAGCCAGGCATCGTCTTCTCATGAAGACTTCAACTTTGACCTTTGTAACGTTTCTGAGGTCTTTTGGAAGCTGGTTAAAAAGTCTTGGCCCCCTGACAAACAAGCTATTTTCCTTCAGTGTTGAAGAAGTTCCTTGTCGGGCCTTTAATTTGGGAACACTACACATTCTGCCTTTCCTATTTTCCGGCGTTGTTTGAATGGTAATTGGGTTTAGTTTTAGGTTTGATACCAGTTTTTCGGTCATTTTCCATATGTAGATTATGGTTTACCTCTCTCTTCTTCTTTCTAGGGAGTACAGCTTTAGTTTATGAAGTCTTTCCCAGTAGTTGAGTTCTTTGCAACCATCAATCTTGGCTGTGAAATGTCTCTGGGTTTCTTCTAGTTTATTAATTTCTTCCTTTTTATATGGGGACGTCAAAACTGAGCAGTATTCAAGTTTTGGTATGATCAGTGTTCTCAGCAGGGGAATCATTACTGTCTTGTCGCTCCTTTTGAACGTTCTTAGTACCTGTCCCGCTACTCTTTTTTTTTATTTAATGCTATCTGATTTTGTGTCTCGAATTTGGCATCACTGGTCATTATTACCCACAAGTCGACCGCTTTCGTGCTTCTTTGAATTTCCTGTCTATCTGGAGCATAATATGCAGTCAAGTTTCTCATTTCTACCATATCTTAAGAGCTGAAATTTCTCGGTGTTAAATGTCATATTGTTGTCTTCTGACCATTTGTATATTTTGTTCGTGTTCCTCTGCAAGGCCCCCACTTCATCTGCATCGCTGATTTTTCTACTGATCTTTGTATCGTTCGCAAAGGATGTTACTATACTGTTGTTGTTTACTCCCTGGACACTGGGGAAATATCGAGCATCTTGAAAAGAGCACACATTGTCCCTATATATAAAGAAAGGGATAGATCTCAAGCAAAGAACTATAGACCAGTGTCTTTGACGTCCCACCTCACCAAAATATTTGAAAGAATAGTCAGAGAGAAAATCGATGACTTTTGGAGACACTGGAAAGATTCAACGAAAATCAGGACGGATTCCGATCAGGAAGATCATGCCTATCACAACTTATAGAGCATTATAACAATATCCTAGATGCACTTGAAGGCAATGAAAACTATGATGTCATATACACAGATTTTGCTAAAGCTTTCGACAAATGCGATCATGGTATAATAGCACATAAAATGAAACATATGGGAATAACAGGCAAAGTGGGAAAATGGATCTACAACTTCCTCAGAGAACGTCTACAGGTCGTCAAAATTAAGGTGTATCATCATCAGACTCAGAAGTACGCAGCTCAGTACCACAAGGTACAGTACTGGCCCCACTCCTGTTCATTATCATGCTAACAGACATAGGCAGTCCATATCCAGTATAAGGGTGTAGCTCTTTCATTTTTACAGTTTTTAATTAATAGTGCGTTCCATTTGTCCGCACCTGCAACTGAATGTGATTTCATTTGGCCTATAGCTCTCATTACATCTTCTGGAGTAAAATCAAAGTCTGTTATACATTCTCCTTGCAATTTCTCTTCGAAGAATGCATCTATGTCAGGTATCGCTTTGTCGCTTTTTGGGGTACTGAAGACCGATTCATACTGGGGTCTCAATGTTTCAGATACTTCTTTTAGATCGTCTGTTAATTCATTATTTCCTTTCCTTAAGGACCCAATAGCAGCGCACGTTTTTGTTTTCCCTTTTGCATAGCTGTAGAAGTATTTTGGATTTTCTTTTATTGCTTCTACCGCCTTTTCTCTTCCCTCTCTGTATGGCCCTATATCAGAGTTTGTATTTCCCTATCGATACTCTCCAGTTTTCTTTTTATTACTTTCCTGGCATTGTTGTCTCCGCAATTAGCTAACCTCGTCGCTACTCTCTTTCTTTTGCGGAATATTCTTCTCTTTTGCCTCTCTAAGCCAGTTCCTCTTTCCTTTTGGCAGTACTTTCGGAGTATATTTTTCTAAAATTTTCAGCGTCTTTTCTTCCAAGGTTGTTAGCATTTCCTCCGTTGTTTTATTCTTTAAGACTGTTCTCCACTCTAATTGGGCCATGTGTGATCTGAGTTTTTCCCAGTTTATGGTCTTGGAGTTTAATTTTAATTTCCCATTTATAAAATACAAAAAGGTGGGTAGAAATATATTTATACAGTAAGATAAGGAGGGGGGGCACAAGAGAAGACAAGGAGCAGCAAGCAAAAATGCTGATGGCTTTTACAAACGAGTTTATGCTGACACAGGAAATAACAGAAAATACCAAGAAAAATAACTGCCTAGATCCGGTATTCATGAATAACACGAACGTGACTGCCGATATAAAAATAACCCCAACTATTATCTCAGACCACAACATAATCGCATTATCAACAAATATGGCGATAACATTAAAAGACAATACACATACGGAAGGAAGAAGCAAATTTGGGGCTTTTACGCAAAATTTGCTTCTTCCTTCCGTATGTGTATCCACCTTTACGTATCCACCTTCACGTGTATCCGCCTTTACGTCTCGCTGCTCTATCCGCTCTTCGTAAGTTGAATCCATCGATATGCAGTTCTTACTTATCGATACACTGTTCACAGTTATTGCAGTTTCCTTGGCAATCTTTAACTCTTTGACTACCATCGAGATAATAGGTCCCAATCGGACTTACTTCTGGTAGTCAAAGGGTTAAGATGTGTTTCTGTGAGACATGCGATGTCCGCCCTTGTTTCGTCCATAAAACCTTTTAGGTGCGAAACTTTGTTTAGTGAGTTGTTCGGTTTTATTCCTTGAATATTTGCCAGGACAATGTTTATGTTCTTTGTTTTGCATTGCCTCTTGTGCATTTTAAGTAGTTCGTTGTCCTTTGATATCACGTGTTTTGTAGCCTTGTGGTCCTCCGAGATGGATCCGTTCCCTCCTCCTACCTGTTCTGGTAGCTTCTTGCCACGAAGCGGTCCGGGTCGAGGGTTTCCAGCTGTGTCAGCTGCATGTGCTGTATAAGACTTAGCAGCATATATATATATATATATATATATATGTGTGTGTGTGTGTGTGTGTAAAAAGCGGACAAAAAACAAGTTGCGCGGTGCCATAATATTGAAAAAGTAAAAACCCATTTCCCATTTGGTGTGTGCTCAAATTTTATTGTTATTTCACTGTTATTTCGTTCTTATTTCGTTATTTCATTGCTTTAATACTCCAAACGGTTGATACGAGCTTTGCCTTTTAACCCGAACCCGAAATGAACCCTCAGACATCAGAGGGGAAACTCACACACGTATTCGCTTTGAGAGGAAATAAAATCAGAGCTCCATAACACATTACATTCACTCTCGATAACCTTTCGTTTATAAACAACAACAATAACAAAGACTTTTTGTTTAAAGTCTGACTTCATTCGCTTTGTTTGGTTTAAAATATTGTATTATCCCTGCTCATAACTCTCTCTCTCTCTCTCTCTCTCTCTCTCTCTCTCTCTCTCTCTCTCTCTCTCTCTCTCTCTCTCTCTCTCTCTCTCTCTCTCTCTCTCTCTCTCTCTCTATATATATATATATATATATATGTATAACTTGGTTGAATGGTTTGTTCTAAAGGAAACGTAGCTTAGCGAGGAATAGAAGGACGAAAAGATGGTACATGTTCATTTAAAGACGTTTCGGAAAAATTCAATTTCCATCATCAGTGCTAAAACGTTTAAAATCGAATGAAGATAAATAAATATAATGAACAAAAACATACAAAATATTAAAATGAACATGCGAAAATTGGCGATAATTAGCGAGAATTAATAATGCAATTACAGCGTACATTAAATTAAAATCAAAGATGAAATGATATAAAGTATAAAAGTGTAAACACTAAACAAAATATAAAACAGTTAAAAAATAGATAAAAATTGAGGAGGGTTTTCACCAAATTATTAACGTAGTAAGGGACTAATTGTACAGAGGATTGGGAATGGTGGCTTGTTGAAAAAATCCATATAGGAAAGGATGAAGCCAAGCGGAATGATGGCGGATTTCTTTCACTATGAGACCCATTATTATTAATTCTCGCTAATTATCGCCAATATATATATATATATATATAATGGGATGAATTTCACAATTAAACACGTGAAATGAATGAATGATGTAAACCACAAGTAAAAAAAAATGATTTCAAGGCCTTTCGTGTATTCAGAAGTACAATAAAAGAAGTACAGAAGTACAATTTACAGAAGTAAATAATATTCCCTGACGAGGTGTACTTCTGAATATACGGAAGGCCTTCGAATCATTTTTATTTTTCCTTGCGGGTTTACATCATATATATATATATATATATATATATATATATACCTTCAACTGCAAAGAACACGCAGTATAAATAACGTAAAGAAACGACGCTTGTATAGGAGATATTCCGCGCAAGACGAGAGGAGAGAACGGAACAAATGAAAAAATGAGGTAACCACCTGGGAATCGAACCCGGGATCTTCCGATTGCCGGTCAGACGCGATACCATTACACCATGGACCTCACCCTTCCAAATGCCGTAATTCTTCTACATACTCGCAGAAACCAATGCCCCAAGGGGGCACCTCCCGCATGCCGTAACATTATATACCTTCAACTGCAAAGAACACGCAGTATAAATAACGTAAAGAAACGACGCTTGTATAGGAGATATTCCGCGCAGACGAGAGAGTGAGAACGGAACAAATGAAAAAATGAGGTAACCACCTGGGAATCGAACCCGGGATCTTCCGATTGCCGGTCAGACGCGATACCATTACACCATGGACCTCACCCTTCCAAATGCCGTAATTCTTCTACATACTCGCAGAAACCAATGCCCAAGGGGGCACCTCCCGCATGCCGTAACATTATATACCTTCAACTGCAAAGAACCCGCAGTATAATAACGTAAAGAAACGACGCTTGTATAGGAGATATTCCGCGCAAGACGAGAGAGAGAGAACGGAACAAATGAAAAATGAGGTAACCACCTGGGAATCGAACCCGGGATCTTCCGATTGCCGGTCAGACGCGATACCATTACACCATGGACCTCACCCTTCCAAATGCCGTAATTCTTCTACATACTCGCAGAAACCAATGCCCCAAGGGCAATCGGAAGATCCCGGGTTCGATTCCCAGGTGGTTACCTCATTTTTTCATTTGTTCCGTTCTCTCTCTCGTCTTGCGCGGAATATCTCCTATACAAGCGTCGTTTCTTTACGTTATTTATACTGCGTGTTCTTTGCAGTTGAAGGTATATAATGTTACGGCATGCGGGAGGTGCCCCCTTGGGGCATTGGTTTCTGCGAGTATGTAGAAGAATTACGGCATTTGGAAGGGTGAGGTCCATGGTGTAATGGTATCGCGTCTGACCGGCAATCGGAAGATCCCGGGTTCGATTCCCAGGTGGTTACCTCATTTTTTCATTTGTTCCGTTCTCTCTCTCTCGTCTTGCGCGGAATATCTCCTATACAAGCGTCGTTTCTTTACGATATATATATATATATTATATATATATATATATATATATATATATACAGGGCGTCCCAAAAAAATGTATACACACTTTAAATACTTATAAAGGCAGTGTTTATTAAAATACATTTCATTTTCAAAATGTATAGAATCTACAGACATTATTTAATTGTTTTGTCAACGCCTGTTTTCAAACTGACGTCCGTTCTGGTCCAGGCACTGCTGATAACGCGAGGCAATGGAATCGCAAACATCACGAAACATTTCGTTTGGTATTTGTGTGCATTCTCGTTCAATTGCTGCTCTCAATTCAGCGACTGTTGCAGGTTTTATAGCGTAGACTTTGTCTTTTAAGTATCCCCATAAAAAAGTCTAGTGGTGTGAGGTCTGGTGAACGCGGAGGGTATTCTACGAACCCCTTCGTCCAATCCACATCCACATCGTGCCAAGTACCACTCGCAATACTCCACTCTTCGGTCCGGATCATCTTCATTAATAGCATGGACTAATCTTGGAATGTAACTTTTCCATTGACAGCGCTTCAAAATGCGTTGGACAGACGATTCTGAAATTCCTACCTCACGACTCGCTTGCCGCACAGATTTTCTTGGACTTTGGTGATACGTTTCCAGTACTCTTTCTTGCTTTGTGGGGCTTGTCGATGTCCGTGGTCTTCCGGAACGCTTCTTGTGGACATTCTGAACAGTTCCATCGGCTTCAAACTTATCTCTAATTCGAGTGATGGTAAGTCGCGTTGGTGGATCTGTTTGAAACTCCCTCCTAAACTGTCTTTGCACTTCAACTGCGTTTTCACACTTCAAGTAGCATTTTAAAATGAATTTCCTTTGTTCAAAGCTTAGTCTGACTGCCATTATTAATTCTAATGGGTTTAACTTGGAAAGAAAGAAACATCAATTGAGCTATCAGCTGTTAAAGTGTGTATACATTTTTTTGGGACGCCCTGTGTATATACAGGGTGGTGCAAAAGTCTGGACCCATAGGCGGTTTATATGGAAAAAAAGTGTGGCCTGCATGAAGTTTATTATTAAATGAAATTTAATTAACCATACACCAGTGACTAAATTATGTTAAATTTAACGTTCTAGTTCAGAATTTATAATAAGTGTAATGGTATTTCGTATAATCGAGGCATAAGGAAATTTGCCACTGAACGTGAGGTGGCTCCTTCTTTTGCGTACAAAAGCACAAGCTATATTCTTTCTGCTATTGTTAACTTGTCTGCCATAGGGTAACAATCTGAAAAATATTTAGTAAAATTATAAACAAAAATTAAATTATAAAAACTATTATAAAAATCGAAAGATATTTTTTATATAGTAAATTGCCTATGGGTCCAGACTTTTGCACCACCCTGTATATATATATATATATATATATATATATATATATATATATAAAATTACAAAGCCGTTCAAATGAAAACTTGTTACGATTCAACATTGATGTAATTTACATTCAGTGTTAAAAAAAAAAAAAAAAAAAAAAACTCGCTCCATATTTACATTTTAATTTACATTAAAATGTAACGAGATAAAATTCGTGAAATAACTGAAATTATTTACCCAAAATAACAGCAGATTTTAATAAAAACAAAAGTGAACCAATCCCGATTCAAATTCAAAATAATAAATGAATCTAAAAGGTTTATTCCATATATATATATATATATACTTTACCTTTGGTAACCTTTGGTTAGCTTCCGCCCGAATTGTTCATTCTGACGAAGGTCAAGCTTTTCACTCCACCTTAGACCTACAGTTTAACGTGGAATCCGAACCACGCCCCATCAGCAGCCCAGCGTCTTAACCACTAGGCCACCTAGGGTACCCATTTATCTACCAACCACTTTCTTTTATTGTGTGGAAGGATGAACAGCAAGGTTTTGTTGCGCGCCGGCTGCCGTCGGGTCTCGAACCCGGAGCCGATGGATTCGTAGTCAGCGACGCTTACCACTACACCACCGAGGCGCATATACACCACCGATACCCTATATATATATATATATAATATATATATATATATGGCTACGTCGTGGCCAATGTCGTAACACCGCTTCCCGGAGATCAGCGAAGTTAAGCGACAGTGGGTTTTGGTAGTAGTTGAATGGGAGACCGTCCTCTGCGCCCAGATTATGTAACGACCCGTGGTTCGGATCCCACGTAAAGCTGTAGGTCCCCTCCGTCATATAACCTTAGATGTTGCGGAGGAGGTTAAACAACCCCAATTAATATATATATATATATATATATATATATATATATATATATATTATATATATATATATGCTGCAAACCCACAAGGAAAAAGAAAAACGATTCCAAAGCCTTTCGTGTATTCAGAGCTACACCTCGTCAGGGAAATTCCTGACGAACTGTAGCTCTGAATACACGAAAGGCCTTGGAATCGTTTTTCTTTTTCCTTGTGGGTTTGCAGCATTCATTCATTTCACGTGTTTAATTGTGAAATTCATCCCATATATATATATATATGTAAAATATATAATGATTTAAATATCAAACTATAAAAATATGATAATAATATTGAAGTGAGTTTAAATATGAAATAAATATTAATATGAGAAATAATTACAAGCGTAATAAGACTTATGACAACAGCAACAATTAACAGCAATAATAACAGTAATGACTATCATTATCACTAATTCCTCTTTAAACATTTGAAAAAGTACTTTCATTTAATTATATATATATATATATATATATATATATATAGAGAGAGAGAGAGAGAGAGAGAGAGAGAGAGAGAGAGAGTGTGTGTGTGTGATTATATTTACTGCTAATAAACAGAAGGGTGATTTATTTCACTTTATAGTGTATGTAATACGGGTTTACATATAATTAGGCGGTCCAATCAATCGATATCTGTTTGCCTTGTGAGAAATAATGACAGAGTCGAACCCACAATAATAACAGGGAAACGTAAAAAATAAACACGAAAGAACAGTTAAATGGAGAAAGAAGAAAAACGCAAAAGAACATTAAATAATGTCGGTATAATATAGGGTGTCTGAAAAGTCCCTGTGCGCATATATATATATATATATATATATATATATATATATATATATATATATATATATATATATCAACGTAAAGAACGATGCTTGTATAGGAGAACATTCCGCGCAAGATGAGGAGGGAGAACGAACAAATGAAAAATGCGGTAACCACGCGGGAATCGAACCCGGGATCTTCCGATTGCCGGTCAGATATGATAACCACTCCTCATCTTGCGCGGAATGTTCTCCTATACAAGCGTCGTTTTTTACGTTAATTACACTGCGTGTTCTTTGCAGTTCAAATGTGTATATACATATATATATACTCTCTGAATATACGATAAGTATTATTCAACGTCTGTTGTAGGTAAGCTACTGGAATCAATAATAATTAGGGATCGTATAGTCGAACACTTAGAATTGCATAAACTAGTTAGAAATACGCAGCACGGTTTTAGGCGAAACAAATCTTGCTTAACTAATCTTTTAGAATTTTTCCAAAGCGTGGTTGGCGTTTACGATAGACATCGGGCGGTTGATGTAGTGTATTTAGATTTTCAAAAAGCGTTTGACACCGTGCCGCACAAAAGACTCATTGAAAAACTAAGGCTCATGGAATCAGGGGTGTAGTAATAAATTGGCTAGAAGAGTGGTTGCGAGGTAGGAAACAGAGGGTGGTCGTTGATGGAGCGGAGTCGTGTTGGGCTAATGTAGCGAGTGGCGTTCCTCAGGGTTCTGTATTGGACCCCTTGCTTTTCCTTATATATATTAACGATTTGGATTTCGGCCTAGTCAGTACAGGTTCAAAGTTTGCGGATGACACGAAGCTGGGTGGTAGGGCGACTAATGACGAAGATAGAGGTAAAAGCCAGGAAGATCTGAATAAAATCGTTGATTGGTCAGTCACGTGGCAAATGAGATTTAACGTTGATAAGTGCAAAATTTTGCATGTAGATTCGCGTAACGGTAATTTTGCATATAGTATGTCAGGGAAAGATTTAACAAGCGTAGAGCAGAAAAAAGATTTAGGAGTTATAGTCACTGGTGATTTAAAAGTAGCGAAACAAAGTACAGCAGCGGTCAATAAGGCGAACAAAGTGTTAGGTTTTATAGCTCGAAATTTTGAGTACAAATCGCAAGATATTATAGTTCCTCTTTATAAATCATTAGTTAGACCCCATTTGGAGTACGCGGTCCAATTTTGGAATCCGCATATGCGCAAAGATATACACAAAATGAGAGAGTTCAAAGACGAGCAACTAAGATGATTCCGTCGCTTTGGTCAAAGTCGTACGAGGATAGGCTTAAGGAGTTAAAATTGACTACACTCGAGACTAGGAAGCTAAGGGGTGATCTAATCCAGGTTTTCAAAATTATGAATGGGTTCGATAACGTAGATAGAGATAGCTTTTCCGAAATATCTCAATATAATAGGACTAGAAATAACGGGTGTAAGTTGACAAGTAGAAGGTTCGAGACAGCAGTTGCCAAAAACTTTTTTACGCATAGAATAGTAAATAGCTGGAATAGTTTGCCGGTAGAAGTAATTAGTAGCACGTCTATAAACATGTTTAAAAATCGATTAGACGCATATGTTGCTAGACTGGGTATAGTTTAAGGTTGTAGAATTAAGGCTTTGTGGTGATAGATCCCACAGCTCAACACAAGTGTTGTGGGATATAGGGAGGCAGTATCTTGGGTTAGGGGATACTCTCTGTCCTTACACGCCCCATTTAAAGAGATTCCTCTGCCGAGCGGTGCCCCCCAATAGTACTGTGAGGTATTGAAAAACTCATGATCTTCACTTGTCCCACAAACACCTTGAAATGGGAGACCCAAAATGGGTGCACACACATTTCTACATTACTATACAGTCTTTACAGCCACACCTACACTTTTCCTCCTAAGTACATATATATATATTGTAATGTATATGGTTGTAAATTTTGACTTGGTCCGCAATCGATATGGACCGTGACTTATTTTTGATAGGCAAGGTACTGGTATTGATGGATACCGTAATGAAATTGACTGGATTCTTTGGATCTGATATATTTGCATGTCGGTTATAAATAGATATAGAGTGTAACATATTTGTGGATAGTAGTCTATTATGACTTGATCCTCTGGATCCAGAGATTCTATCTTTAGTTTTAAATCGATAATTAATTAGTTTTAAATTGATAATTATTTAGTTTTGTAAAAATTGGTCGTTGCCAATGTACAGGCAGTTTTTACATAAATTTCTTATGTTCTTGTGGTTCGGAACCCACGTAAAATTGTAGGTCCCCTCCGCCACCACGGAGGACATACACAATACACAATTACGAACACAGTTAGGTAGACCAGCCATGAGTGGATCCTAGGGTCTTTGTTGGTCTGAAACATTATAACATTATTGTAACATTATATATATATATATATATATATATATATATATATATATATATAGGTGCACAAGGACTTTTGAGACACCCTGTAGTTTAGCTTAGAACAATAATTAGTAAATATTTAATCAAATTACCTTTGCTCTGAATTTAGTCTGTACTTGCGAGTCATTTTGTGTGTGTGTGTGTGTTGTGTGTGTGTCCACTCCATATTAACTGATTTTCTTTCCACTTCATTTCTTACTAGTGAGACCGAATGTGTTTGTTCAGAGATTGGATTTCATCAAAAAATCAAATAAATAGCTTAAAAATCCATCTGCAAACAAGGCAGACCTTTCACTACATATAATTAACAAACCAACAGACTGATAGGCATCGCGTTGACATGATTAATATGTAAAACTTCATTCGAAGTTGTGACATTAATTTTTAACTGGTTTGTCAAAGGCGTACAGACATTAATCCCAACCAAATTGGGGTATATAGTTTTGAAGTTCACTGAACATTTTTCAAATGTCATTTTCCGGAATCAAAATGGCTTGACATTTCATTTTTATATGAATTAGAAAATGTTTTTATTATTTACTAAATCTAAAATGAAGTTTGCCCCATTTATATTATAAATATTTAAGTGTTTTTTATACTGCACGGTTTTAATTCGAACGAATATTTTCAGCTTTATAAGTGAAATTAAGGGCAATCAGTGAGAAATAAGCTTTCGTGCAATTCTTGTTCCACCCTGTTTAATATTTCCAAAATTTTGCGTAATAATTTCAGTGAAAATTAACCGTAACAAGTTTTTAATCGTTTTTTACATCTATTATCCAAAGTCTCACACGAAGTTTCGTTCAAAGTTTTTCATGCTCGTAAATGTATTCCGATAATGAATGTTCCTCTCTCTCTCTCTCTCTCTCTCTCTCTCTCTCTCTCTCTCTCTCTCTCTCTCTCTCTCTCTCTCTCTCTCTCTCTCTCTCTCTCAGCT
Organism: Bathynomus jamesi; assembly: GCA_023014485.1. Lineage (NCBI taxonomy): Eukaryota > Metazoa > Arthropoda > Malacostraca > Isopoda > Cirolanidae > Bathynomus > Bathynomus jamesi. The sequence goes on along the minus strand of JAJOZX010003059.1, from coordinate 23,297 downwards.
TTTATTCCTCTTAAAGTCCCATTCTAGAAGTTATACCAGTTTACAACTGCGCAACACAAAATTTATCACTATATTTTTTGTACAAAGAAAACAAAGGACTGAAAATGAGGGAAATGTATTTAATTTTATGTTCTTTTAAGCACTTAACTTTGATTAAATCTTTTTTATATTTAGTTCGTCCATCTTCTGTTGTTAAGTCGGATACGCTCATGTTTATCACCTTGATTTCAAAATTATGGAATGTACGCTTAGTTAATAATGATGGCGGCATCATATACCGACTATAGCTATAAACACGCACGAAAGTAATATTTAAGAATCTAAATCAGGGCTCTTGGGGCTGCGAGCCGCGCTCCTTCGGGTGTCATAGCAAAGTAATCAGGATGGCAGTGTATAGGATATGATCAGCTGGGAATCTTTTCTTGTTTGCTTCAGCATATTGTTGATGAAATAAGTAATACTTTTTCAGAAAGATTACGCTGCAGCCATTACACAACGGTTTTATCCTTCAATTTCCGATATATTCAGCAAAGCTTCATTGCACGGTTGCACATTCTCGAAGAAAGAGATGCCAATGAGAAGTGAATCTTTAAAACGAGATGTAGCAAACATAACAAATTTATAGGAACGTCTTCTATAAGTATTTTTCTTCCTCTATTTATTTTGTACAGTATTTAAATTATAATATCGTAGCAATTAAGGTTATTAAATTAGTACCATTTAAAGATTCATGATGAAAATCACACTATAGTGAAAACCAAATTAGTACCATTTAAAGATTCATGATGAAAATCACACTATAGTGAAAACCAAATTAGTACCATTTAAAGATTCATGATGAAAATCACACTATAGTGAAAACCAAATTAGTACCATTTAAAGATTCATGATGAAAATCACACTATAGGGAAAACCAAATTAGTACCATTTAAAGATACATGATAAAAATCACACTATAGTGAAAACCGACTAAAATCAAGTGCGCAAAAACAGATTACTCTGTATTCTATGTTTACTCTTTACGAATTTTTCCTTATCACATACATTTGTATGAGATGAATAGTACCCATTCGAGAAATGGGCAAAAGCCAAAAATACCATAATCTTATGTATCACCTTATGGCCCATGCTAATTTTTATTTTACAAGACGGCTCTTAAAAGGAGTTCTGATGAAAGACAAGTATAAGGTCATCGTGGCCTCGTTTATGAAAACAAATGACATTTTATACAAATAAATGAGTTTATTTGCGATTTCACAAGCCTTTCGTGTGAATTGAAACAATTTTTGGAGAACAAGGGCTTTATGTTATTATTCTGTAAGCACTGATTGTCCTGATCTTTCACTCTGACCACACTCTGACTGTCTACTCACATATATATTTGGGTAAATAGTGATGATGTATGACGAGCACCAACTGTACGAGTCACCTAAACATGAATCTTGCACGTAAAAATATATCGTTCCAATAACTTTATGCTTGCTCATTCTCTTATCTGATATATATATATATATATATATATATATATATATATATATATATATATCAACGTAAAGAACGACGCTTTGTATAGGAGAATATTCCGCGCAAGATGAGCGCGAAAGAAAGAGGCCCGTGGTGTAATGGTTATCATATCTGACCGGCAATCGGAAGATCCCGGGTTCGATTCCCGGGTGGTTACCTCATTTTTTCATTTGTTTCGTTCTTTCGCTCTCATCTTGCGCGGAATATTCTCCTATACAAAGCGCCGTTCTTTACGTTAATTATACTGCGTGTTTGCAGTTATAATGTATATATATATATATGAATAGAAACGACGTAAGGCCCTGGGTTCGATTCCCGGGCGGTTCGCCTCATTTTTCATTTATTCGTTATTTCTCTTCCCCGTGTGCAAAGACGCTCCTTATTACTTACGTCGTTTCTATTCATTTATATACTGCGTGGTCATTGCAGTTAAATGCACATATTCACGATTTGCGAGGGTGCCCTCTCAGGGCATTGGTTTCTGCCCTATGTAGGAGAATTTCGATTTATGATTGATCGAGGTCCGTAGTGTAATGGTAGCGCATCCAACCGGCAATTGGAAGGCCCTGGGTTCGATTCCCGGGCGGTTCGCCTCATTTTTCATTTATTCGTTATTTCTCTTCCCCGTGTGCAGAGACGCTCCTTATTACTTACGTCGTTTCTATTCATTTATATACTGCGTGGTCATTGCAGTTAAATGCACATATTCACGATTTGCGAGGGTGCCCTCTCAGGGCATTGGTTTCTGCCCTATGTAGGAGAATTTCGATTTATGATTGATCGAGGTCCGTAGTGTAATGGTAGCGCATCCAACCGGCAATTGGAAGGCCCTGGGTTCGATTCCCGGGCGGTTCGCCTTATTTTTCATTTATTCGTTATTTCTCTTCCCCGTGTGCAGAGACGGTCCTTATTACTTACGTCGTTTCTATTCATTTATATACTGCGTGGTCATTGCAGTTAAATGCATATATATTTCGCCCAACTTTTGAGTTAGTTTTTATTCGTGCTCAATTTTTAACCCAGTAGCTCCTACGTGTCTATTTTACATTTTAAAAATTACTTACGTCTATGTTAAGTAGGTGGGGGGGGGGGGGGGGGGGGGGGGGGGGGGGGGGGGGGGGGGGGGGGGGGGGGGGGGGGGGGGGGGGGGGGGGGGGTCACTAAAAAAAGTTTAGCGAATGCGCTTTTTTACTGCAACCTCATGGTAGTTCCGTGCGTTGGTCTCTCTTTACACGAAGGTCAAGCTACCGTAGTGGCCCTACTTCTAGGCCTGACTTGGTGAAGGAGCGAGTTGCTCTCTTGCGAGATTTCCAGTTGCGATACAATTATTTTTTTTTCAAATTTCATCCGCGTTAGGATTTTAATTAAAACAACTTAACCTAACCTAACCTAACTTCAAAAAATTACTCCTACAAAAAAAAGTTCGACCTATTTGTTTTAAAATAGGAGTTAATAAATAAAAAGTGGTTTCCCGTTGGTGGCTACGTTGATCGTTCTTTTTATCCTTAAATGTCGTTTCTTGATCCCATATATTGTGTATCTTGATTTTTTTTTTTAGTATATTCAACTTCAGAGACTTTAGATAAACACGAAATAGCTATCTGCTAAAAAAAAAAATATATTTCCAACTCTGAGAAAAAGGGCGTCCTAATTTTGTGACGTTGGCCTTTGCTGGGTTAAAAACACTCCTTTCTCTACGCTATACCGCGTGTGTGTGTGTGTGTATATATATATATATATATATATATATATATATATATATATATATATATATAACTTCAAATGTTATAATGACGTAGCGGGTGAGTGTCGAACTCACTCGGAGGTCAACAAATGAGTAACGTTATCCGCGTTAGAAATATGCGTCCCCGAGGAGTAACTGTGAGGAAAAGAGAGTTTATGGAAACAGATTGGAAGACGAGATGTCAAAACATTACATGAAAGTCAGTCTCAAAATGAAATGGAACGTTTTCATCCCCCCCCCCCTAGCTTTTTCCATTTTTTCAGACGTTTTCCCGAATGGAAACAAGAAAAAATTTCCCAAAAAATTTACAAAGATGTCGAGAAAGAGACAAAGAAACAAAGGTGGAATGACAGCTTAACCGAATTTTAAACCCCCAAAAAAACTAAGCTATATCAACAAATATTTCTTCCATTTATGAGAGAGAGAGAGAGAGAGGAGAGAGAGAGAGAGAGAGAGAGAGAGAGAATCAAAGAGTCACATCAGTTTTTTGGTGAAACGTTGCAGAATTTATAATTTTATTATTCACGACAAACAATTTTCATTTCTAAAAAAAATTTAAAAGTATTTTCTAAAATTGTAACTAACAAATCAAACTACTGTCGCTGCGCTGTCAGTGTTGTTGGTGACATCTGTTTTACCTTTCACACACACACACACACACACACACACACACATATATACCTTACCTTACCTTACCTTACCTAATGAACCCTATGTTGTTTCGTGCGTTGGTCTCTCTTCACACGGAGGTCAAGCTGATGGCCCCGCCTCTATAGAGAGGCGGCATATATATATACATACATACATACATACATACATACATACATTATCAAAAATCTCATTTCCAACGAACTTGGGTGAGAATACAGACAACTTGTATGTAAAATACAGAAGGTAATGAAGAGAAAAGTAGGAACTAAAGCATACATATTCATTCACACCGGCATCCTAGTGGACTAGCACCTCCCTACATGGCTAAATTCCACACCTGCGGCGATTCATATTCCTTGCGTGGTGTTGCTTCCAGGCTTTGTGAAAAATAAAAGAGACAGAGTCCCGAACTTGTACGTACCTCTGACAAACCTCCTCCATTCTAATCTACTTGCAGCCACTTCTCGTGCATCACCCAGATTAAGTGCATACTTCCTCACGCAATCATTCGCTATATCCATCCATCTCCGAGGCCTTCCTCTCTTCCTTCTACCTTCGCAAACACTCTTATACACTCTTTTTACAACTCCGCCATCTTCCATTCTTTCAACATGTCCAAACCACCTTAACATACTTTGCTCAATTTTCACTTCCAGTCTTTTGGAACCAACCACAGTCTTTCTAGGACCATACGATTTCTCACTCTATCAATCCGCCGCACGCTACACATACTTCTCAGATTATCTCCATCTCAACTGCTCTTTCCTTTGACTTCTCCCTCTCATGTAATGTCAGTGTTTTCATACCCATACAAAAGTGCCGGTACTAATACCCCTTCATGTAAACACCTCGCAACATCTCTACCCAATCTCCGCTTCCTCGAAACCGCTTTCAGCACACCCACCACTTTTCTCCCTTGACTTACTTTACTATTAACTTCATTTTCACTTATTACTTATTTCCTTCAAAACACATCCCAAGTGCTTAAAAGACCATCTGTAGTGTTTCACCATTCACCATCATATGACCGAATTTCCAATCAATAACTTGCTTCTGCTCACATTCACTTTCCACAATCTTCTCTCGCATATCGCCACAAAACTTTTAACGTATATCACACTCATTCTAGATAAATAACACAGACACATTCCATCCATAAACAGGTTGAACAGCCACGGAGGCATCACACATCCTTGACGCACACCAACACTTTCATCAAACCAATCAGTCAGTTCGTTATTTACTCTCATACATGTACTACTTGCATTATAGAAACTCTTCACCAGATTCATGAATCTATCGTCAACTCTATATATACTCAGGACCTAGCACAGTGCTTCACTCTATCTTAAGATCCATAAAAGCCATGTATACCTTGCAGTCCCTTTCACATGCTTTCTCAATCACTTGTCTCGCCGCAAACACTTGATCCACACATCCTGTTCCAGCGCGGAACCCTTCTTGCTCATCGCTCACCAAGCATTCCGTAATACCATGAGCTCATTCTATCAATATTCTACTATACACCTTCCCCACTACACTTATCAGACTTATACCTTTGTAATTCTGACATTCACTCCTTTCACTTTTCATTTTGTACAACGGAACAATTGTTGCTTTCTTGCAGTCTTTAGGCATACTCCCATTTGTCCATGCGCTCTGACATACGCACCATAACCACTCTAACACGTTCTATCCCCCATATTTAACCCTTTACTGCCCAAAAGGATAAATTTCTAACCTTTCAAATATACACATTCATAACTTAACCCTACAAAATGTTTGGGCAGTAAAGGGTTAATAATTTCTCCATATATCCCATCCAAACTTGCCCCTTTTCCATTTTTCACCGATAGTTATGTTCTTAGAAATTCTCTCACACGTCTTCTTTACACCACCAAATCCTATTATATTTGCACTCATCTCATCTCTTCTACTTATCAAACCCTCGAAGTATTCCTTCCATCTATTATGTAGATTCACATCCGCTGTGAGCATTCTCCCAATTCCATCTCTTACACTTAAACTTTCTTTCTTAGTTTCATTCCTGCACTTCCGCACTACCTTCCAGAACAACTTTCTTCTCCTTAGATAATTTTATTCATCCTCCTTCCAAACTCAATATTAACTCTGTTCCTTCTGTTGCACTAGCGTCTTCACACTTCTCTTTCTCTCTTCATACATCCTCTTTCTTCTTCGACTTTCTTCTCTATCAAAAATACCCTGCACACACACACCATCCATTTCCTCCTTTATCCTAAATCGCTAATGCAACCGCGACATCCCACCACGCTATTGCCGTCTTCTTCGCACCTTTTTCAGCAACCCCACACACATTCCTTATATTCCTAATCAAACATTCCTGGTATACATTCCACATTTCACTCATATTCATTTGATCTGCATCTTTTGAACTCAATTCATCATTTATGTTCTTACTATTCTCCCTCATTATTAACTTTTCCACTTTAATTCTTTCGTGATCCACCTTTTTTCCTCTATTCACTCTATTCCACTCTCCAAAGAACTCCACTTTACATAGGATTATCAGTGATCAGAGAGCCCACCACTCATACCTCCATTACACATGTCACATACCTTTTTCAACATACTTCTTTTCACGAGCACATAATCAATCAAACTTACAATCGACGCTTACGTGACGCGGGTTCAAAGATGTCGATTTTAGAAGCATGTTTAGTTTAAATGATAACCCAACTCGCAACAATGGTTGGAAGTTGGATTTGAAACGGTTTATGACTAGTATGTGTGGGAATTACTTTACGTATAAGATCTGTGACACGTGGAGCAGTAGGCCTGTTCAAAAATCAACTTTTTCTTATTTTCATAGGTTTCTGTACATTTTCCCATGCTTTTTGACCTGAAAAAGCCGAAAATGACAACTATTTTGACCTAGGATGTTGGGAAGCATTGCCGCATGGAGCTTTAAATTGTCTGCCTTGAAATCGGCCAAAGCGCCAATTCCGGGGTCCCTTGAATTATGTTTTGCACTTTAACTTTTGATCTAAACAAGATAGAGCAACAAATTAGGTATCAAATGAAAGAGCATAAAATTAATAAATAATAATAATAATAATAATAAAATAATAATAATAATAATAATAATAAATAAATAATAATTAATAATAATAATAATAATAATAATAATTATCTATCATTTTTCAGGAAACAACAGAAACTCAATCAGAATCTAGAAAACCATCTACAAGTTACAACTTCACAATGGCATTAAGCAAGGAGCTGAGGGAGCTCCGTGGGCGCACAGTTGATATCTCAGAACCTCCACGTACTGTCCACAGGCAGGTGTCAACTGGGCCATCTACCAGATCTCTCACTGAAACTTTCCTGGTTGGATACCCTTCAGCTTTTATCAGTGGTTCCCAGCTTCCCACCAACCGACAGGCGTTCCAGTATTTCCTTAATCTTCAGAATTTACCGGAAAATGCAGGGAGGCCATGGTTCAAGACCTTGCATATGAAACAGTTGAATCTATCATCCCATTCTGGCAGATGGCTAGGATCAAGACAATGACCAAGTACAACGCAATGAAGCTCTTCATGAAACACATGAGAAACATCGTGCTCTGGTGAAAAGCAAAGGAAGAGCAAGTAACCCTGGAGGAAAAAGAGGAGCATTTGTGCTGGAATTAGACAGCCTGTTCGATATAGGAGCTCCAGATGCAATCCAGGAAATACAGAACAACAGACTGTTATCCAGAGAGAAGAAAGATGAGGATATCAGGTTTCTACGAAGACCAAAAGACTGAGAGGAAAGGTCATATGTCTGGTCATGACAAGATTTTTGAGACAAGATCCCTGCAGCAAGCAGCGAGGAATGAAAGACTGCAGCATAGACAAGAACAAGGTAAAACTAATTACTTTGAACGTCACAAAAAGTTTAAGTTTTACTCTATTGCGATATTTAGCATGTACTTAACAATTACTGTCTTAACAGTTGTACTATTTTACAGCTGCAGCAGAACAAGAGGCAGTTGTTCATGTGGATGACATTACCTGGGGTGACTCAACTGACAACGACGCTAACACAGAGGACATGGATTACCATCAGCCTCGTCCTGGATGTTCTCACCATCAAGACACTGTGACTAGTGTGACTTTGACGTTTCCAAGGAAGGTCATGGAATGTGATGTCATCTGCAATACAGCTGATCGTCTTGGTTTATCAGACAATCAAGTTACTGCCATGGTTTCTGCCACCTTGAAAGCTGGAGGGCTGATCTGGATAACTTCGTCATCTCAACCTCAACAACACGTCGCAACAGAATGCTGTCCAGGTATAATATCAGCCAGAGTCACATGTCCAAGTTTTGTGAAAACCCCCCACAGTACGCTGCCTTACACTGGGATGGAAAGTTGCTCAAAGATGTCTTGGGCAGTAAACCTGGAAGTACCTCAGAGACTTTAGCTGTGCTAGTGTCTGGTCCACCTTCATACACTGAAGGAAAGTTATTGGAGTACCTGTCATCGACAATTCTTCTGGCACAGCTCAGGCTGAGGCTTCAATGGATTTACTGGAGACATGGAAACTTACGAATAATGTTACTGCCCTTGTTTTGACACTACATCCAGTAACAGTGGAGTTCACAGAGGAGCTGCCAAACTGCTAGAGAAAATGCTGAACAAAAAGGTGTTTTATCTGGCCTGTCGACATCACATCCTGGAAATCTAGTAGGAGCAGTTTGGGAGAAGCTGTTTGGGAAGGTGAAGGGGCCAGATAATCCCTGGTTTGAGCATCTGAAGGATGTTTGGACGGACTTGTCCAAGGAAAACCCAAAGATGCTGGCTATCAACAGCAAATGGCTGAAGGAAAAGAAGAAGAACAGTGAAGAAATACTCCAAGACATTCTAACAGCAGAAAGGCTTCCAAGAGCCGACTACAGGGAAATGGCTGAACTGACAGTCATTGTTTGGAGGAACGCCTCCTCGAGGTATTCACTGGAGTCGACCAGGCGCCATTCATCAGGCCAGATGGATGGCCAGAAACCTGTACTCCATGAAAATGCTGATGTTTGCAGATCAACTTGAGTACGACGAAGACACTGTATCAAAGCTGGAAAGACTCAACACCTTCCTTGCGCTGTTCTACACTCCTGTATGGATGATGTCAATGTCTGCTGCAGATGCTCCCGTGAATGATCTAAGTCTAATCCAGGACATGTTGAAGTACAAGAAAACTGACCCAGAGCTTGCTGATGCAGTACTTAATAAGATGGAAAACCACAAATGGTACCTGACGCAGGAAGTCGTGCCATTTGCCCTGTTCAGCAGTAGATTGAGTGACACATTGAAGCACGACATTGCTGCCCAGTTACATGCCACTGAGAAGCCAGACAGCTTCAGAACAGGAAAGCCTCTATTCCAGAGAGTCACAGCTAAGACCACCCTGGTTGATCTCATTGGCCCAGAATCACATTTCCTGCTGGACACACTGAACATTGGATCCGAGTGGCTTCTGGAACCTGTCACGTCTTGGCCACAGAATGAGGACTACAGAAAAGCGTTGGACTATGTTAAGAATCTGAAAGCGGTGAATGACATTGCTGAACGTGGTGTCAAGCTGATGAGCGACTTTGCAAATGTCATAACAACAGATGCCAAGCAAAGGGACTATCTCCTTCAAGCTGTGGAGTTCAACAGACGCCGCTTCGACAGCTTCAAGAACAAACTCTCAACAACTGACTGTGTAAATGTCATTATGAAATTTATCATCATGTAATGCTTTCACTTCTTGATCGATTAGACTTGTGACAAAATGTTAATCTCAAATTTGTGTCATGAATAAGGCGCCTTGTCTGCCTTGAGTGTGAGAAACGAATTTGTGATATTTCTGAAATCTTTGTATGTACCAATGTGCCATTTCTTGTTCCAAGACTATCATAATTGTATAAGTTAGAAAGAGGATTAAAAACACTTTAATTTGGTGCCTATTTTGTTGCTCTATCTTGTTTAGATAAAAAGTTATAGTGCAAAACATGATTCAAGGGACCCCGGAACTGGTGCTTTTGGCCGATTTCAAGGCAGAAAACTTAAAGCTCTATGCGGCAATGCTTCCCAACAACCTAGGTCAAAATGGTTGTGATTTTCGGCCTTTTCAGGTCAAAAAGCATGGGAAAAAGTACAGAAACCTATGAAAATATGAAAAAGTTGATTTTTGAACAGGGCTAGTGGAGCAGGTTACCTTCAGAAGTTGTGAACAGTTCCTCTGTGGATCAGTTCAAGAAAAGGTTAGACCAAATCTTGCACACTATTTGAGGGTGTAGAAAATTTTCCCTGGCACCCGTTGCCATTGGTACCTCCTCGGTATGGGCCGCAAGGCCTTTTGAGGTACTTCTTTTCCTTGTAACTCCTTGTAACTCTCACCTTGCATATAATTTGTCCTACGTATGTGCTCCCTTACGTTAAAAATTTGTATTCGTTACACACAGCATAACTCTTTCAGCCTACACCCATTATTATTCACTCCTGGTACACTATGTTTCACCAATACCTCATCCTCCGGACCCCATACCAGTTTTCCCACTCACATCTCCTATCACGAACATTGTGTAACAACCAAGTCCTATTTTGATCACACTATCAAGTCCTCCCCAGAAGCCTTTTTCTCATCGTCATGCTCATCGTCACACGGCGTATATCCAACCACAACCGCCACTTTCATTCGCGTAAGCTTAAATTTCACACATACAATCCGGGAACTGACAGAGAAGTCTCACATCGCTTTATACCATATATCGTTCATCAATATGCTCATACTTTTTTCCTCTCGCTGTCTTGCTCACACCCACCCTCACACACTTCACCCCCCCGATCCCCCATTCACACTCTCCACCTCCTTTCATCTTTGTTTCACACAATTTTAGGACATCAAACCTTCCACCATTGAGCACCTCTTTTCACACCCCTTGAACAATTTTTCCCTCGACATTCAGTGTGTGTGTATATATATATATATATATATATATATATATATATATATATATATATATATATACACGAGTATATGTATATATACATATAGGAGGGGCGCCAAGCTTGACCTTCGTGAAATGAGAAATCATCGCACGGAACATTTGAAAGGTTGAAAGGGATATATATATATATATATATATATATATATATATGTATAGAAACGACGTAAGTATAGAGGAGCGTTCTGCACAAGAGGAAGAGAAATAACGAACAAATGAAAAATGAGGTGACCGCCCGGGAATCGAACCCAGGCCCGTGGTGTAGTGGATAGCATATCTGACCGGCAATCGGAGGATCCTGGGTTCGATTCCCGGGCGGTCACCTCATTTTTCATTTGTTCGTTATTTCTCTTCCTCGTGTGCAGAACGCTCCTCTATACTTACGTCGCTTCTATACATTAATATACTGCGTGGTCATTGCAGTTATTATATATATATATATATATATATATATATATATATCCCATATATTCAATATATCCCATACAACTAAAAGAATTAAAAGAATGCATTGTTGTGCCGCTAAGGGGTGCGTACCAGATAATTTCAAGTTAGCAAATGTAACACCTATTTTTAAGAAAGGCGACAAAGGTGCGGCGGGAAATTATAGGCCAATCAGTTTTCTGTTGTAGGTAAGCTACTGGAATCAATAATTAGGGATCGTATAGTCGAACACTTGGAATTGCATAACTTAATTAGAAATACGCAGCACGGTTTTAGGCGAAACAAATCTTGCTTAACTAATCTTTTAGAATTTTTTCAAAGCGTGGTTGAAGTTTACGATAGTCGTCGGGCGGTAGATGTAGTGTATTTAGAGTTTCAAAAAGCGTTTGACACCGTACCGCACAAAAGATTCATTGAAAAAACTAAGGCTCATGGAATCAGGGGTGTAGTAATAAATTGAATAGAAGAGTGGTTGCGAGGTAGGAAACAGAGGGTAGTCGTTGATGGAGCGGAGTCGTGTTGGGCTAATGTCACGAGTGGCATTCCTCAGGGTTCTGTATTGGGCCCCTTGCTTTTTCTTATATATATTAACGATTTAGATGTCGGTCTAGTCAGTACAGTTTCAAAGTTTGCGAATGACATGAAGTTGGGTGATAGGGCAATTAATGATGAAGAGAGAGGCAAAATCCAGGAAGATCTGAACAAAATCGCTGATTGGTCAGTCACATGGCAAATGAGATTTAACGTCGATAAGTGCAAAATTTTACATATAGGTTCGCGTAACGGTAATTTTGCGTATAGTATGTCAGGGAAGGAGTTGGCAAGCGTAGAACAGGAAAAAGATTTAGGAGTTATCGTCAGTAGTGATTTAAAAGTAGCGAAACAAAGTACAGCAGCGGTCAATAAAGCGAACAAGGTGCTCGGTTTTATAGCTAGGAATTTTGAGTACAAATCTCGCGATATTATTGTTCCTCTTTATAAATCATTAGTTAGACCCCATTTGGAGTACGCGATCCAATTTTGGAATCCGCATTTGCGCAAAGATATAGATAAAATCGAATGAGTTCAAAGACGAGCAACTAAGATGATTTCGTCGCTTAGGTCAAAGTCGTACGAGGAGAGGCTTAAGGAGTTAAAATTGACTACACTCGAGACTAGGAAGCTAATGGGCGATTTAATCCAAGTTTTTAAAATTATGAATGGGTTCGATAATGTAGATAGAGATAGCTTTTTCGAAATATCTCAGTATAATAGGACTAGAAATAACGGGTATAAGTTGACAAGTGGAAGGTTCGAGACAGCAGTTGCCAAAAACTTTTTTACGCATAGAATAGTAAATAGCTGGAATAGTTTTTCGGTAGAAGTAATTAGTAGTACGTCTATAAACATCTTCAAAAATCGATAAGACGCATATGTTGATAGATTGGGTATAGTTTAAGGTAGTAAAATTAAAGTTTTTGTGGTTAAAACCCACGTGAAATTGTAGGTCCCCTTCGCCACCACGGAGGACATGCGCGATACACAACTACAACCACAGTTAGGTAGACCAGCCATGAGTAGATCCTTGGGTTTATATATATATATATAACCCTTGGTTAGCTTCCGCCCGAATTGTTCATTCTGACGAAGGTCAAGCTTTTCACTCCTACCTAATGTTATTAATGATCCACAATTACGAAGGGAATTTTATATTTTATGATTCTTTACCTGACGCTTCATGTTTATCTTTTTCGTTATCAAATACTTTTTTATTATCAAATTATTTAGGGATTAATATTTACCTTTAATTTAATCTTTGACTTCCATTTTTATAATTTTTTAATCTTGATTAATCTTTTAATCTGATAAAAGTGGTACTTTTCGAACTATAAAAGTGTCGTGGTGGGGTTTGGAGGTGGGTGTATCCCTAATATTGTTAATTATTTATTAATTAAGGAAGTCGGAGGAGCTCTTGCGCTTCCATGTCGACATGGCGAATGCAGCAATGTTCCAGTTAATAATTAGTTTGAAATTAATTGTAAATGCGAACAGAATACTGAAAATTTAATAATATCTAATTTTAAACAATTTAAAAATTGCATAATTTTTTTTATAATAATTTAAAATTTAAAAGGATTATTGAAATATACTTATCCCAATTTTTTATACAGTATTTAATATAACATTTTCTGATGAATTAGATAACTGTCACTCAATTATACGGATCAGCCGCTTATTGGGATTATTTTTCAATTTTTTTGTGGAGGAAGGAGGGCCCAAGGGCGAATTCATGCAAAAACGCCCACCCTCCATAGAAGAAGAGAGCCAAAATCAAGGTCCAAGGTTTTGGAGATGCGTCGACACTCTGCGTTTGAAAGATTGGATGTCATAGACACGGGGAAAGATGGATTGAGGAAGATTGTTCCAGGGTTGACCGGTTGAGTAGATGAAAGACTGGAAATACCGATTAACTCTTACGTTAGAAGGTTGGACAGAAAAAGAAAGTCGGGTACTGCGTGCTCTTCTTAAAGGAGGAGACATGCAGTTAGAGAGTTCAGAAGAGCAGTGTCCGTTATAATAGCGATTGTGAAGAGAGAGTGAGGCAACATTGCGGAGAAGAGAGAACGAATGAAGATGATCAGTAAGAGACTGAGAATTGATGAGACGAAAAGCCTTTGATTCCGTCCGGTCAAGTAGAGCTGTGTGGGTTGAGCCACTCCACACATAAGAAGCGTACTCCATACACGGGCGGACAAGACCCCTGTATAGAGATAGCAATTGAGCAGGGGTGAAGAAACTGCGTAGCCGGTACAACACACCTAACCTCTTAGAAGCTGTTTTGAAAAGAGAGTATATGTGATCTTTCCAGGAAAGATACGAGAAAAGGGAACGCTAAGAACGTTTAAAGAAGAGGAAGGATTGAGTTATGTATTGTTGGAGGTAAGGAGATAGTCGTGTTGAAAATTGTGACTAGTAGGCAGATGAAGGAACTGAGTTTTGGAGGCATTGAAAGACACAAGGTGTTCTCCACCCCAATCAGAGATAATAGAAAGATCAGAGGTCAGGTGTACCATAGCCGTCCTACGCGAAGCATTCAGTGACTGTTGAGAGGGACAGTTTGTGAAACGGGTGGAGAAGTGAAGAATGGAATCTTGGGCATAGGAGTTGATAGGACAGGATGTGCGACTTAACAGATCATTGATAAGTAAAAGGAAAAGAGTGGGTGACAGGAGAGAACCCTGAGGAACACCACTGTTAATAGCTTTAGGAAAAGAACTGTGCCCATCTACAACCGCAGCTATAGATCGACCAGAAAGGAAATCAGAGCTGAAGGCACAGATAAAAGGATAGAAACGGAAGGAGGGCAGTTTGGAGATTAAAGATTTGTACCAGACTCTATCAAAAGCTCTTGGTATGTCTAGCGCAATCGAAAAGGTCTTTATATGCGGCTTAAAAAAAAAAAAGAAGTACTGTATACGAGTATATACGAGTCTATATGTTACGGTCAATGTAATGCCTAAAAATTTCAGGCACTTCGCGTAATACCTGTGACATTTAAACAGAGGTAATACGCTTTACTAACCTAACCTAACGACACTAATTTAACCTAACCTAACCTTCACGAAGTCATTAATTGTTTAATCGAATTACGCGAAATGCCTGAAATTTTTAGGCATTACGTGAAATGACTGGTTTCACACATTGACTATAATATATAAATATATATATACAGTGTGTGTGTGTGTGTGTGTGTGTGTGTGTGTGTGTGTGTGTGTGTATATATAGACTATATATATGATGAAAATAACCACGAAGGAAAAAGGAAACACAAGCTCAAGCGCTTTGTCTCATGACATCCTGAGGATATCATTAGACGAAAGCGCTTGAGCACCATTCTGTGTTTCCTTTTTTCTTCGTGATTATTTTCATCATATTATTCACGTGTTACTTTCATGAAATAATTTTCATATATATATATATATAGAGAGAGAGAGAGAGAGAGAGAGAGCTGCCATAACTCCCGCTGGGAGGGAGAACTCCCAATTTTGCACTTATTTTCGCAAATACTCCCAATATCTCTCAAATGATAAGCGAAATCTTCCACCAGACACCCATTTCCAACATTTTCAGAATGTTACGTTTTTAAATATATTTTTAAAAATAATAATATTTTAGCTCGACTTACCCAATAAAGTGACAACTAAATTACTTAAAAATTATCATTGGTATGTTGTTAGACTCCCTTTTGAGTGTTTAATCTACTCCAAACATTGTAACGTTCAATTATCCGATTTTTAATCAAAGCTAAGTCTCACCTGCGACACTCTAAAAACAGCTTTATATTAATTTTGTAATTATATTTGAAAATCTCATTTACCATTTCTAGGACATTATTAGAAAATAAGTATGCTAATTTTGGTATTATTATTATAGTATTACACCCGTCTAACGTCCAGCAATTATTATATGTTCATTAGGTAGATTTTTTAATTCTAAGACACTTTTCTTCTATAGCGTTTCCGTCGCAAATGCTTCGTTTTCGAGATATAAACGTTTATTTGGTGTGTATCTAGTGCGTGTTCGTACGTTCGTTTGTGTGTTCGTACGTTCGTTTGTGTGTTCGTTACATGTCTGCCCAATCACTGCGCTCCATCCATTTTGAATTTGAATTACTTTCGTACCGGAATGGAACACTCATTCCACTCATTCAGAAGTACATTAGGCCTGGCTCTGTGATTTATAGTGATTCCTGGGCTGCCTACAAGACTATAAGTGATTTAGGTTAGGATAGGTTGGTTAGGTCAGGATAGGTTAGGTCAGGTCAATTTTGAAGGTGAAATTGTTTTTCCTATGGTTTTTGATGTGTTTTGAACGAATCTGACCTTCAAAACCGTCGGAAATGACTTGTTTTCGATTGCCGGGGGGGAGGGGGGTTATCTCAAAAACGAGTCATTTCCGACGGCTTTGAAGGTCAGATTCGTTCAAAACACATCAAAAACCATAGGAAAAACATAAATTTCACCTCCAAAGGGAGACGGGTGTAATACTATAAATTTACCCTAATTTTATATAAATGTCATAATTAATTTGATTATTTTAAAGAAATTTTAAATTTTAAACGTTTTTCAATATACTTTACTGTACTATTTTATTAAATTTTAATTTTTTATTTTTTTTATGTGGAACCTTTGTTTTAGTATAGAATGGATTTGGTCCAAAATCAACTAAGAATATGCTAAAAAAATAAATCATTCAAAAAATTTGAATTCATTTGTCGTGGTTTTGATGGTGGATGACCACGAGTATCTCCCGTCTAGCTATACCTCTGAGAGGGAGGTCTCCCTCTCAGAAATAAATCTTTGTGGCAGCTCTGTGTATATATATATATATATATATACAGGGCGTCCCAAAAAAATGTATACATACTTTAAATAATTATAAAGGCAGTGTTTATTAAAATACATTTCATTTTCAAAATGTAATAGAATCTACAGACATTATTTAATTGTTTTGTCAACGCCTGTTTTCAAACTGACGTCCGTTCTGGTCCAGGCACTGCTGATAACGCGAAGCAATGGAATCGCAAACATCACGAAACATTTCGTTTGGTATTTGTGTGCATTCTCGTTCAATGGCTGCTCTCAATTCAGCGACTGTTGCAGGTTTTATAGCGTAGACTTTGTCTTTTAAGTATCCCATAAAAAAAGTCTAGTGGTGTGAGGTCTGGTGAACGCGGAGGGTATTCTACGAAACCCCTTCGTCCAATCCACATCCACATCGTGCCAAGTACCACTCGCAATACTCCACTCTTCGGTCCGGATCATCTTCATTAATAGCATGGACTAATCTTGAATGTAACTTTTCCATTGACAGCGCTTCAAAATGCGTTGGACAGACGATTCTGAAATTCCTACCTCACGACTCGCTTGCCGCACAGATTTTCTTGGACTTTGGTGATACGTTTCCAGTACTCTTTCTTGCTTTGTGGGGCTTGTCGATGTCCGTGATCTTCCGGAACGCTTCTTGTGGACATTCTGAACAGTTCCATCGGCTTCAAACTTATCTCTAATTCGAGTGATGGTAAGTCGCGTTGGTGGATCTGTTTGAAACTCCCTCCTAAACTGTCTTTGCACTTCAACTGCGTTTTCACACTTCCAGTAGCATTTTAGAATGAATTTCCTTTGTTCAAAGCTTAGTCTGACTGCCATTATTAATTCTAATGGGTTTAACGTGGAAAGAAAGAAACATCAATTGAGCTATCAGCTGTTAAAGTGTGTATACCTTTTTTTTGGACGCCCTGTGTATATATATATATATATTATGTACGAAAGAGAGGCCAATGTCGAACCCCCGCAAAAATGCCCTTCCCCTTAAAAGAAGGAGAGAGCCGAAATCAAGGTCTCCAAGGCTCTTCAAAAACGATGCTTTTTTTTTATATACAAATTTTGAAAAGATTGTGTAGTGTGTAAAATGCATGTATGATATGTGTAGTGAGAAATAGGGGGAGAACTGTGTGTTTGAGAGCATGCTGGACTGTTCACAGGGTAGATGAGACACGGAAAAAGATCAACTACAGGAGACAGTGACAGGAGAAACGGGAGTTCCAGCACTCCTTGTCCCCTGCCTAACGTCCCCACTGGACTACTTCCCTCATCGATTGGTGTCTACAATCTTCTCCTCATATATATATATATATATATATATATATATATATATATATATGAAGGGAATCGTATTTCATGAATTGGAACATATATATATATATATATATATATACGATATATGCTAGAAATTTCTTTCGGAATCAGAAATTGATTCAAAATTTGATTTAAAAAATTATGAAGCGGAAAAATAGGCATTGAAGAGGGGAAAATGTAAAATCATATATGCAAATGGTAATCTCGAAAACCGAGATATATATATATATATATATATATATATATATATATATATATTAGATATAGAACGACGCTTGTGTAGAAGAACGTTCGCACAAGATGAGGAGGGAGAACGAGCAAATGAAAAATGAGATACCACCCGGAATCGACGTCCATGGTGCAGTGGATAGCTATCTCATGACCGGCAATCGATGATCCCCGGGTTCGATTCCCGGGTGGTACCTCATTTTTCATTTGCTCGTTCTCCCTCCTCATCTTGTGCGGAACGCTCTTCTACACAAGCTCGTTCTTTACATTAATTATACTATGTTTGTTTGCAGTTAAAACGTGTGTGTGTGTGTATATATAATTATATATTATATATATATATAATATATTATATACACAGGTGGGCCGTAAGTTTCCATACATAGGAAAAATAAACATTTTTTTTATGGACAACCATTTTTATTTATATAATATGCTCTACATGGTTGCCATTGTTTTGAAAACACATTTCAATACGTGTTCCCCACTGTGATGAACACGCATTAGCACAGTTGACGTTATGCTTGTAATGGCGTTGGTGATACGTTCCTTTAGATGATTTATGTCTCGTATCTTTTCCTGATACACCATGGCCTTCAAGTGCCCCCAAAGATAGAAATCAAGGGGGGTGAGATCTGGGGATCTGGGAGGCCACTCCACAGGACCACGCCGACCAATCCAAGCATCCGGAACTGCTGATCCAAATACCGACGCACGTGAAGACCATAATGAGGTGGAGCTCCATCTTGCTGGAAGTAAAACTGGGAAGTTACCTTCCTCGTTTAGCAGGGATGGGAAAATCTCTTCTTGCAACATGTTAAGATACCTTTCGGCATTAAGATTTCCACTGACAAAAATTGGTCCAATAATTCTGTCACCCCATATCCCGGCCACACCATCACTTTACCGGCACCTTGCATCTTCGTCGGACTCAGCCAGTTAGGGTTAGCATTACTCCAATAACGTATGTTTTGTCGATTAACCTCTCCATTGACGTAAAAATTGCTTCATCAGTAAACAAGATCTTAGTGAAAAGTTTGCATCCTCGTTCACTTGGTTAATGCCCATTCACAGAATTCCATCCGTCTATCCGGGTCTCTTCACTCAAATGCTGTGCCATATGCAATTTGTATGGATGCCATTGTTTGCTTCAAAATGCGCCTGATACTCGATCTGCTGACACCACTTTCTGCAGACAACCGTGTACTTTTTCTGGGACTCCGTGTAAGCTCTGTAAGTATCGTAGCTGTACGTCTTGGACCACTTCGCGGTTGATCTGCAACATTTCCAGTTTTCTGAAACTTGTTAATAAGTTTGCCACAGTGTGTCGTGTGTGATGTTCGTTCCATGTTGTCTGTTAAAGTTCATTGCAACCATGCGACTGCTTCCCGACCCAGCCATCAGTATGATTCAATTCCTTGCTCTTTCGTCAAACGCATATTCTTAGGGTATCTGAAACATAAAAACAAACGTTTAAATTTTCCTATGTATGGAAAACTTACGGCCCACCCTGTATATATATATATATATATATATATAATATAATATATATATATATATATATATATATATATATTATATATATATATATATATATATATATATATATAAATGTTTGCCTGGAAAATTCAAAGTATGCAGATTTTATACGTGAATTTGTACGTGGGAAAAAGCAGTGTAAATGTGTTTTGATCCCATCATTTGAAAGAGAGAGAGAGAGAGAGAGAGAGAGAGAGAGGTGGTGGGGGGGGGTGCATGAAATGGATGAAAGTTTTAATAATTTTCAATGGAATCGTATTTGGTGAATCGGAAATTTCAATTTTATTCGTAGGTTTCTGTTTCATCAAAAGGTGTAAGATTGAACTGTAAAGCTATAATTTACGATCATTAAACCCTATTATCAGAAAATAAATATAGTTATGTCATACAGATTGATAGCTAGCTAGATAGATGGAGAGAGAGAGAGAAGAGAGAGAGAGAGTCTATATGCTTAAAATTGTTTGCTTGGTGGAGTACTGAACGAACGGAATTTCATTAAAACCAATTTTTCTTGAACCTTTTTTTTCCGCTGGGGGGGGGGGGGGGGGGGGGGGGGGGGGAGTGTCCCCTGAATTTATTTTTACGATTATTTCGGAAAGGAAAACAACTCGCAAAGCTTCCATGGAAAAACGCTCGCATACATTCATAATCTGTGTGTGTGTGTGTGTGTGTGTGTGTGGTATTTTTCCTTTTTTATTAAACAAAATAAGACCTTCGTTGCTCTTGTTTCAAGACTCGAATCGTCAGTCAGAATTACTTGGTTGAAAATTTGAAGTTCTGAGAAACTAAATAATGAACTTCGCTTTTCTTTATACAATTGTTAGAGTTCACTATATATATATATATATATATATATATTATATTATATATATATATTATGATGAAAATAACGCGAAGGAAAGAGGAAACACAGAATGGTGCTCGAGCGCTTTCGTCTAATTTCATCCTCAGTGTGTGTTATATACGAGTGTGTGTGTATAATATATATATATTATAATATATATATATATATATAGAGCAGGTGTCCTCAGAAAGTGTCCCTATTTATAAATAAAATGTTTTATATAAAAAAAAAAAAGGAATTTAGACCCAAAGCCAACTGCAACAGGTACGTAAAAAAATGGGAGTTATTAACCTTAATTAAACACAACATATTCAGTGTAATCACCATTTTTTTTCTAACACAATATCAACCTTACGCAAATATTTGACATAATTTTTTGAAATAGCTCAGCTGGGATGTTGTTGATTATCTTATAGATTTTGGCCTTCAAGTGTCCTGTCTTTTATGTAACCCCACAAAATAAAGTCAGGGGGTTATGTGAGTATGGGGTACGGGTCATTCCAATGGTTCATGAGAGAGAGAGAGAGATTAGTCGCCGGGAAAAATGCTTCCTCAAAAGGTTGCGAGTTTCACAAGAAGTGTGTGGAAATGCTCCATCCAGTGATGCGGTATAGTTATTTGGCGCTGGCGGGCGACTCGTAGCACCAATATAAAGCACAACCGGAACCGGGAACTTGTATGTTTTTTTGGCGGTTCCGGTTCCGGGTTCAGTTCTTTTAAAATTTACCGGTTCCATCAGTTCCGGGTTCGGGTTCCGGTTCGGTCCCACATCACTGGCTCTATCCTTTTGAACCCGCTGTAAATATGGGATAATGCCTTCTATAGCTTTCTATAACCTTCTATTTAATAGAAATTAGGAAAATTTTTGTTTTAAGTATGAAATGAGGAAAGAACGGTTTTAATATACAATATTTATTAGTTATTAAGTAATGACAGATTAAAAACGTATAGGCATATGCGGAATAAAAACCCCAATTTGTTACCTTTCTGAAGAAGAAATCACAATAATAAAATATACATGAATTATATATAATGGGCAGACAAATATCAACCCTAATTTACGAGTTCTTAAAAGCTGATCTGAGGGATGCATTTTCCATTAGCTATCTGCCACGGGATTTATTTACAAGCCGTGGTTGTTCATGGGATGAGATTAACCTCTGTTATCATACCATGGTCTTAATATCAGGGGTATTCCTATCATATGTATGCATGCAGTACTAATATATAGAGGGTGGACCAAAAAAACTGTTACCGTGATTTTGAACAATATAATTTTACCTTTATCAAATGTTATTTGTACAATCAATATATGTGCCCTGTATAGAATTTCATGGTCTATCTCGTGGTGAAGTTGGATTTTTGCTAACTAAAACCATTATTTTGTAATTCGCTGTTTCCATACAGTTACCTAATTGAGTCCAAGATTATGCGGAATGTGCCCTCCACCATTATCAATGTACGCTTGTGCAACCTTGATTTCTCCCTTATCGACGGCAGTACCGCATCAAGGATTTTTTCTGGTAATAAGCAGCAGTGATTTTGGCATTTTGATCAACAAAAACAATCTCTGACTTCCCTAACTTTGAAATAAAGATGGAAAACCATGACTTTTTGAGAAAAATGCGGACGTCTCTGCAAAGTCGATCTAGACTGATAGATTTTGGTCCTGTCTTCCATAAACTCGGTCATTTTGTGTGTTTTTGTTGAAGCAACCGTAAAGGTCTTCTCGTCGCTGAACCATATTTTCGACACTTCTCTGTCTGGGAATCGATCTAACAGAGCACGACATTTTTCAACTCTTGCTTGCTTATTGATGCAGAGAGCTTATGAACTTCAACTCTTTTAAAACATTTAAGACCCAGATAATCTTTTACTATACGACGAACACTTGTCGGTGTTGGTCCGTTCTTCTTGACTGCATATCATGGATGAAACCGTGTCAATATTTCCTCAGTACGCGATGTTTTTGGCCTTCCACTGCCTTCTTTTCGTTTGGTCGACCCTGTGATATCGATTTTCTTATGAGATATTGAAGTCCAGGTATCGTCTATCGTTTATTTGGAAAACTCTTTCTTCATTCGTTTTGCACCCTAGTGTTTCTCCTTACGCAGGTTCAATCAATGCTTCATCTTTCAAAGAGTATTTCACTTGTTCACCAACTATAGCAGAATGATGGTCTGAAATGAAAAAGGAGATAAATTAATATTTTGTGTAAAAATTAGGAAATTAATTATTTATGGAAAAAACTGACTGTCATCTGAAAGTATCAGTTGCTGACTTTGACCGCCTTTCAATTGAGCACCATATTCTGATACCTCCCTCCAGTTGTGAGCCTGTACCTCTACTCCTGGGGCGTTGAATCTGGATTCAAGCCAGCGTTTGAAAGAGTAAAAGTATGGGTACAACATACGGCCTCAGCAGTAAGATCAATATAGAGGGTGAGCCACAATATTTTTTTCAAAAGTTGGGTAATAGTTTTTTTTTTGCCAACCCGGTATATATATATATATATATATATATATATATATATATATATATATATATATATATATATATATATATATATATTATAATAAAAATTTAGGGTGCTTCTTAGCAAAGCTGGGCACTTGCGGTTTTTTTTGCGGTACTGCG